>JXCR01127924.1:22352-72917 GCA_002079205.1 Phalaenopsis hybrid cultivar
CCCCCCCCCGGTTTGCATCCTCAATGTTCTCAAGCCTCTGTTGAAGTCGAAGGATCTCTCATTGTATTTCTTATCGGGTAGGCTCGGGTATGCATCTCCCTGGTGGCATGGCTAGGATTTAAAGTTGGGAGGTGAAATGGTGTAAAAAATTGATTCAGGGTTGCTGATTTTGAAAATCAGCAAGGGGAATTTAGGGCTCGGTCAAAGTATGGCTATGATTTAGAAATAGGAAAGAAAATTTTTTATGGAGGGGTAAGACGAATGCTAGGAAGCCCTAGGATAAGATTAAGGTTACGCTAACTCTAATACCAAATGATACTGAAATTGACACAAATCACCATAGAAATGTAAATATTATTTCTGAAATTCAAAAAGGTTACAAACAGAACACTTGAAAATAGGGAAAACGACAACATGACACAAACTAGGGTATAACTTGAGGCAGAGGGAGGCTGGCCTGTTTGTGGGTGGCAAAAGGAGGAAGGATCGCATGTTATATGTGCGGCTGGGTCTGACGGGAAAGGGGAGCAGTGTGGCTGGCTAGAAGGGCAGCAACACTGGACGAACATGGAGGGTTTAATGACACAGTAAAGTGGAAAGGGGATTGCGGTGGCTGCCCGACGGATTAGAGGGGTTGGAGGATGGGAAACTAGGAAGGGGAGGGATGCAGGAAAGATGTCAGCAAAGAGGAACGGGAAGATAAACACAATCTCAGAAAAGTTACAGCTGGAGCATCTTCTCGCCATCAGATACATTCTTAGAATGGAAAAGGCAAACTGAAATCTCAACAAAAATTGAAACTTAATAAAAATAACATGACATATATATGGTAGTAGAACAAAATGATGTCCGGCCCTCTGTGGCTCCTCTGTTGAACCGGTTCAGAAGTCGGTTCAGCCCCAGGGAGCCCCGTGTCAATATGTGAGTGGAAAATACTAAGGGTCTATACGATGAGGTTTCCCATAAGTTAATATGCACCATATGTGGCACCACAAACTTTTCGATCCAAGATCAACAGAACACGGGTCACAAACTCTAACATCAATTATCAGGCAGCCATAACAGTTACTGGCAGCATTGCTGTAGTGGCCTTTTTCAAGAACATAGTGCAACTGTTACCATTATACCTGTCAATGTAAGCATCATGGTTTGTGGGTATTGTGCTGAACATTTTTGATTGGGTGGCTGACTACAAAGGTGGCTTTTTAACTTGAGGTTGAAGTTATTTGTATTCATTTCTTTTGCCCCTTGTAAAATAAAACAAGNTAGAAGAGTTACAGTTGGAGCATCTTCTCGCCATCAGATACATTCTTAGAATGGAAAAGGGACGACACCTGAGGCTGTCCAAACTGAAATCTCAACAAAAATTGAAACCTAATAAAAATAACATGACATATATATAGTAGTAGAACAAAATGATGTCTGGCCCTCTGTGGCTCCTCTGTTGAACCGGTTCAGAAGTTGGTTCAGCCCCAAGGAACCCCGTGTCAATATGTGAGTGGAAAATACTAAGGGTCTATACGATGAGGTTTCCCATAAGTTAATATGCACCATATGTGGCACCACAAACTTTTCGATCCAAGATCAACAGAACACAGGTCACAAACTCTAACATCAATTATCAGGCAGCCATAACAGTTACTGGCAGCATTGTTGTAGTGGCCTTTTTCAAGAACATAGTGCAACTGTTACCATTATACCTGTCAATGTGAGCATCATGGTTTGTGGGTATTGTGCTGAACATTTTTGATTGGGTGGCTGACTAGAAAGGTGGCTTTTTAACTTGAGGTTGAAGTTATTTGTATTCATTTCTTTTGCCCCTTGTAAAATAAAACAAGAATAAAGTATAAACGTCTTAAATTTAGTGCATGTGTTAAAAATTATGATGTCATGTTTTCATTACAACCTCAACAGAAAGCTGCTAGTCTCGATTAATATGTTGGTAGAGTGGTAGAAGATTTTAGAAATATTCATAGTGGCTATGGTTTTGGAGTGTTTAATAAAGAAGGTAGAACCATTTTAGGTTTTGCTTCAACAAATGATTTTATTGTTGCCAATACTTTATCTTAGAAAAGAGAAGAGCTCATTATTACTTATATGAATTAATCTAATAAAACATAAATTGATTATTTTCTTATTAGAAAAAAAGATCGTCAAGAATGTAAAGATTGCAAGATCATTTCAATGAGTGTTTAAGTGTTCAACATCGATTATTAGTTCTGGACTTTAAGATAAAGTGTTTTAAGATAAAACATATGAGGAATCATTGTCATTGAATTAGATTGGGCAGCTAAAAGGCACAAAATTATTTTTATCAATAAACTTGAAGATTTCAAGATTTGGGGTATTCTTGAAGCAAATGTTATGTGGAATAAAGTAACAAATGCTATTGTATAAGTGACAAAATATGTTATTAAAAGATCAAAAGGAAAAGTTTTTATAAATAAAAGTAGTTAATGTGGAATAATAATGTGTAAGAAAAGATAAAATGTCAAAAATTATGTTATAAAAATTAAGTTAAATGTAAAAACATAGTGAACTTTGAAAAATATAAGATGATCCGTAGGGAGTAAGAGAACAATTTGTGATGCTTAAAATTTTATTTTTAGTGATTTTTATAATAGATTAGACACTAAAGATGGTTAAAAATATATGTATAAATTGGCCAAATAAAAAGAAAATAATAGTAAATATTTAACTCAATTGTATCAAAGATGAAAATTAAAAAGAGTTTTTCTTAAAGGAAGATATTTAACATAGGTGAGTGAGCTATTTTGATAAACTTTTCAATAAAGTTACTGAAAATACAATCGACCTTAGTAATGCTAATATCATTAATAATAATAAAATATTTTATTTTTATCAACACATTAGTAAAAAGGTTGAGGAGGCTTTAAAGAAAACCAATGGTGAAAAATCAATAGGATTTGATGGTATCTCAATTGAAGTGTGCAAATATTTAGGAGGTTTGGGATTTTCTTGGCTTACTAAACTCTTTAATAATTTTTAAAAACTAAAAAAATGCCTGAGGAGTGGTGGAAGAGTGTTTTGGTCTGCATTTTTAAGAATAAAGGGGATGCACAAGAGTGTGCAAGTTATAGAGGAATTAAGTTGATGTGTCATGCTTTAAAATTATGGGAGGGTAATTGAACATAAGCTAAGACTTGTTACAAAGATTTCTCATAATCAGTTTTGATTTATGCCTGAGAGATTTACTATGGAAACTATACATTTATTGAGTGGTTTGATGGAGAAGTATAGAGAGAATTAGGAGGTTTTACATATGATTTTTATTTATTTAGAAAAAGCTTACGATAAGGTTCTAGGAGAAGTCCTTTGGAGAGTTCTAGAGAAGAAAGGTGCTAATATAACTTATATTCAAGTCATTAAAGATATATATACTAGAGCTGTTACTTGTGCTCGAACAAAAAGAGGATTGACCAAGTGCTTTCGTATTTCAGTTGGATTACGCTAGGGATTGGCTTTAAGCCCATTTCTGTTTACTTTAGTTATGGATGCTCTTACTGGATATTTACCAGAGGATGTGCCTTGGTGTATGCTTTTCGCTGATGATATCATTTTTGTGGATAAGACTAGAGAAAGAGTTCAGGAAAAACTTGAATTATGGATGCATACGTGGGAGTTTAAAGGCCTTTGCTTGAGCAGAACTAAAATTGAATACATGGAATGTAATTTTAGTAGTAGTAGCTCTTGTGACAGAGTTGTAATTATGGGGTGATCAAATCATTAAAATGTGTGAACTTATTAGATATCTCGGGTCTATTGTTCAAAGTGATGGTGATATAGATGGGGATGCTATTAGTAGAATTCTAGCTGTTTGGTTGAAGTGGAGGAATGCATTGGGCCTATTGTGTGATAGAAAATTACCTCTTAGACTGAAAGAAAAAAATTATAAGATGGTGGTGAGATTTGCAATGTTCAATGACGCAGAATATTGTCCTTTAAAAAAGAAACATAAAACAAAGTTATGTGCTGCTGAGATGAATGCTTAGTTGGATGACTTGACACATAGAGACAAAATGCGAAATGAATATATTCGTGATAGGATTGGTGTAGCTTCAGTGGCGATCAAGATTAGAGAGAGTCGTCTTAGATGATTTGCTCACATTAAACATTGATCATCTGATGATCCTGTTAGGGGAGTAGATGTTTTAGATTCAACTTATGTTAAGAAAGATAGAGGTTGACTTAAAACAACTCGGGCATATTGTATAAAAAATGATCTTAATTTATTAAAATTAAATGAAAATATGACACTTGATAGAGCACAATGAAGAAAAAGGATTCCCATTTAGTGGAATAAAGGCTTGGTGTTTTTGTTGTTGTTGTTGAAGTTCTGCCAACAAATTCTAGAAAAGTAATTTTTAATTTCACATGTAATACTCAACATGAGTGGACAGATAATGTGGATGCATAAGTTGACCCCAAATACTTGTGATAAAGTCTGTGATTATGACACAATGATAACTTTTTTTTTATTTTTTTTATTTTTTTATTTTTTGTTTTTTTGCGCAAGAAATAGGGTAGGCATGGTGTAAAAGTAGTCTCTAGGATCTCTTTAAGGTTATTATGATGCCGAGTTGGGAAGTTCTGTTTTTTATATTAGTCCCTCACTATTCAAGATGCACATGTCACATGCAATCTTTGTAATATTGGCACTCAAAGATAAACATTTTTTTTATGACTTTGAGAAGAAGTTTGTTTTAAAATTTTGATGATTGATATGGGAACTTTTCAGCGGCAAGCCACGTGTTTGATACATACTTTTTGGCTTTATGTGATTTTCTAACTTTTTTGCCTTAATTTTATATTATTTGCTATCTAATGCACAAGGAGCTTATAGTATCATCATTTCATTCCTTGAAACAACAAAATTTCAGGTGTCTGGATATATTTACAACTGAAGAACAAAATATCTTAATGAAATACCGAAAAGAAAATTTTGCAGAAAAGAAGCTTGTTTATCGAGAGAGGAGGATAATTGGAAAGTGCCCATTGACCCCAGAGGAGGTAAACTCTTATGTCACCAAGCCATAAATATTTGATCTCCTTAAGTCTTAGTCCTAGATATTATATTATTAAGTACATAAAGTTTGCAAGCAAATGGAGTGTGTGGTTACACCAAATACATGAAAGGAACCTGATTGAATTTCTAAAATTGAAGCACTTTTTTGGGTTGATATGTTGAAACCTTAAATCATGTATTCTCTTATACTTTATCATCTCATGCTTTCATTATTCTTCCGCATTCCTATTCTTCTAGAAGTGTAATTTCTTATAGTTTAATTTGCATTGCTTCCTTAATATTCCATGTCACAAGGAATCTTGAAACACTCTAATCAAATTTTCAGCTTATGTCCATTTCATTACCTTCACGTTATTTTCATCAAATTCCCTCCTTAACGATAATCTGCCATAACTATCCTTACATTTCATATTTTGCAAGTTAGTATATACAAAGAACTAGGATAAATTAACTTTTTTTTTTGGCAATATTAACTTTTAATATATTACGGACTTAGTTGGGCAGGAGTTGGGTTGCCTGTTTGTTCAAAGTGAAACTCATCTCTTGTCTTGTGGGGGATTACCACTAGTTTTTTTAGCTTTGTACCTGAAGTTCTAACAAAAGCTGCATCATCATTTGTTTGATTGTTCTGCAGATTCATCTGGGTCTAAGAGGTTGGCATGCATGTAAATCATAAACTTAGCATAGGTGATTTCTATTCATTATTGAAAAAAAGGAGTTTCATAGGGATCACGCAATTATCTAGGTTCAAGAGGCTGGCACGCTTTGGAAATCATAAGTTTAGCTTGTGGTATTGATGATTTCTATTTATGAATAAACAAAATAGTGGTAAAATCTCCACTGCTTATTTTAGGTAACTTTATGGTTGGCTTTTTGCTATTATTTCTTTAATTGAAGCAATGTTTCTCGGTTACTCTAAAAGTAACAAAAATTCTATGAACAATTTACCATTGACAATGCTGTGAGAAAACCTGCTACCGGACCTCTGTTTTCACTTAATCTGAATATTACATGCATGCTAAGTTTTAAAAAGAGTTGGGCTTATATATACAATTTAGAGATTATACATCACGTACGAAAAACAAAATCTAGGAATTTTCACAGAAATGCTTCTTTCGTGACATTATTTCACCAGCTATACACATGTGATATTTTGAGGGTTGTTGCCGTGGAGAAGCATGAATCAATCTTCTCATAAAGGAAAATCTTCTTTATATTTTCAATATAATGATATTGTATGTAATTTATGAAACAGATATAGGAATTTGCTAAGCATCTGCACTGTATCCAACTCAAACAAAAAACATGCCTCTAACCTTTCCTACCTGAAATTGTATAGAATGGATATGGGATCTTTTGCTTTGATATGCATATTTTAGATGCTAAAGGTTGGGATCTTTTGCTCTGATATGCATATTTTATTATCAATGCTAGCTATGAAACACCAACACTTCTAAATGTCTTCTGTGTCTATGTCAGATAGGCATTGGACACAGACGCAATTGTGAAACGCCTAGACACATCTCTGCATTTTTAAAATTACGTTGAACTCATTTCAGACTAAAATTGCGTTTTGAACTGAGTTGGGTCCTGGCTGACATGTGAAGGCACGCCACTATGACGTGTAGAATCGAGATAAAACCAAGCCTAATATGCCCTAGTTAAATATTCTCTCCCATGTGCACCTCCCATATTTCTCTTATATGTGTGCCCCAACTTTCTCTTTGCATTTTCTTTTACATGCAAGATGCAGCGACTTTGAGAAGGGCCATAAACATAGATTGGAGGTTGCATGTAAATATTTGACTATATTTATTCAATCGTCATGTACATATATATCCTTTGATATGTCATTGCATAAAATGCATAAGCAAAGGTTGAATGATTCTTCCGTGCCTCATGCCTCTCTTAGTTGGTGTCTCTCCAATTTTAAGTGAATCGATATCGGTGTTCCATAACCTCTGCNATTTGGTTGAAGTGGAGGAATGCATTGGGCCTATTGTGTGATAGAAAATTACCTCTTAGATTGAAAGAAAAAATTTATAAGATGGTGGTGAGATTTGCAATGTTCAATGACGCAGAATATTGTCCTTTAAAAAAGAAACATAAAACNGGAGGAATGCATTGGGCCTATTGTGTGATAGAAAATTACCTCTTAGACTGAAAGAAAAAAATTATAAGATGGTGGTGAGATTTGCAATGTTCAATGACGCAGAATATTGTCCTTTAAAAAAGAAACATAAAACAAAGTTATGTGCTGCTGAGATGAATGCTTAGTTGGATGACTTGACACATAGAGACAAAATGCGAAATGAATATATTCGTGATAGGATTGGTGTAGCTTCAGTGGCGATCAAGATTAGAGAGAGTCGTCTTAGATGATTTGCTCACATTAAACATTGATCATCTGATGATCCTGTTAGGGGAGTAGATGTTTTAGATTCAACTTATGTTAAGAAAGATAGAGGTTGACTTAAAACAACTCGGGCATATTGTATAAAAAATGATCTTAATTTATTAAAATTAAATGAAAATATGACACTTGATAGAGCACAATGAAGAAAAAGGATTCCCATTTAGTNGAATGCTTAGTTGGATGACTTGACACATAGAGACAAAATGCGAAATGAATATTTTCGTGATAGGATTGGTGTAGCTTCAGTGGCGATCAAGATTAGAGAGAGTCGTCTTAGATGATTTGCTCACATTAAACATTGATCATCTGATGATCCTGTTAGGGGAGTAGATGTTTTAGATTCAACTTATGTTAAGAAAGATAGAGGTTGACTTAAAACAACTCGGCATATTGTATAAAAAATGATCTTAATTTATTAAAATTAAATGAAAATATGACACTTGATTGAGCACAATGAAGAAAAAGGATTCCCATTTAGTGGAATAAAGGCTTGGTGTTTTTGTTGTTGTTGTTGAAGTTCTGCCAACAAATTCTAGAAAAGTAATTTTTAATTTCACATGTAATACTCAACATGAGTGGACAGATAATGTGGATGCATAAGTTGACCCCAAATACTTGTGATAAAGTCTGTGATTATGACACAATGATAACTTTTTTTTTATTTTTTTTATTTTTTTATTTTTTGTTTTTTTGCGCAAGAAATAGGGTAGGCATGGTGTAAAAGTAGTCTCTAGGATCTCTTTAAGGTTATTATGATGCCGAGTTGGGAAGTTCTGTTTTTTATATTAGTCCCTCACTATTCAAGATGCACATGTCACATGCAATCTTTGTAATATTGGCACTCAAAGATAAACATTTTTTTTATGACTTTGAGAAGAAGTTTGTTTTAAAATTTTGATGATTGATATGGGAACTTTTCAGCGGCAAGCCACGTGTTTGATACATACTTTTTGGCTTTATGTGATTTTCTAACTTTTTTGCCTTAATTTTATATTATTTGCTATCTAATGCACAAGGAGCTTATAGTATCATCATTTCATTTCTTGAAACAACAAAATTTCAGGTGCCTGGATATATTTACAACTGAAGAACAAAATATCTTAATGAAATACCGAAAAGAAAATTTTGCAGAAAAGAAGCTTGTTTATCGAGAGAGGAGGATAATTGGAAAGTGCCCATTGACCCCAGAGGAGGTAAACTCTTATGTCACCAAGTACTCCATAAATATTTGATCTCCTTAAGTCTTAGTCCTAGATATTATATTATTAAGTACATAAAGTTTGCAAGCAAATGGAGTGTGTGGTTACACCAAATACATGAAAGGAACCTGATTGAATTTCTAAAATTGAAGCACTTTTTTGGGTTGATATGTTGAAACCTTAAATCATGNCGCAAGCAAATGGAGTGTGTGGTTACACCAAATACATGAAAGGGACCTGATTGAATTTCTAAAATTGAAGCACTTTTTTGGGTTGATATGTTGAAACCTTAAATCATGTATTCTCTTATACTTTATCATCTCATGCTTTCATTATTCTTCCGCATTCCTATTCTTCTAGAAGTGTAATTTCTTATAGTTTAATTTGCATTGCTTTCTTAATATTCCATGTCACAAGGAATCTTGAAACACTCTAATCAAATTTTCAGCTTATGTACATTTCATTACCTTCACGTTATTTTCATCAAATTCCCTCCTTAACAATAATCTGCCATAACTATCCTTACATTTCTTATTTTGCAAGTTAGTATATACAAAGAACTAGGATAAATTAACTTTTTTTTTTTGGCAATATTAACTTTTAATATATTACGGACTTAGTTGGGCAGGAGTTGGGTTGCCTGTTTGTTCAAAGTGAAACTCATCTCTTGTCTTGTGGGGGATTACCACTAGTTTTTTTAGCTTTGTACCTGAAGTTCTAACAAAAGCTGCATCGTCATTTGTTTGATTGTTCTGCACATTCATCTGGGTCTAAGAGGTTGGCATGCATGTAAATCGCAAACTTAGCATAGGTGATTTCTATTCATTATTGAAAAAAAGGAGTTTCATAGGAATCACGCAATTATCTAGGTTCAAGAGGCTGGCACGCTTTGGAAATCATAAGTTTAGCTTGTGGTATTGATGATTTCTATTTATGAATAAAAAAAATAGTGTTAAAATCTCCACTGCTTATTTTAGGTAGCTTTATGGTTGGCTTTTTGCTATTATTTCTTTAATTGAAGCAATGTTTCTCGGTTACTCTAAAAGTAACAAAAATTCTATGAACAATTTACCATTGACAATGCTGTGAGAAAACCTGCTACCGGACCTCTGTTTTCACTTAATCTGAATATTACATGCATGCTAAGTTTTAAAAAGAGTTGGGCTTATATATACAATTTAGAGATTATACATCACGTACGAAAAACAAAATCTAGGAATTTTCAACAGAAATGCTTCTTTCGTGACATTATTTCACCAGCTATACACATGCGATATTTTGAGGGTTGTTGCCGTGGAGAAGCATGAATTAATCTTCTCATAAAGGAAAATCTTCTTTATATTTTCAATATAATGATATTGTATGTAACCATGAAACAGATATAGGAATTTGCTAAGCATCTGGACTGTATCCAACTCAAACAAAAAACATGCCTCCAACCTTTCCTACCTGAAAGTGTATAGAATGGATATGGGATCTTTTGCTCTGATATGCATATTTTAGATGCTAAAGGTTGGGATCTTTTGCTCTGATATGCATATTTTACTATCAATGCTAGCTATGAAACACCAACACTTCTAAATGTCTTCTGTGTCTATGCCAGAAAGGCATTGGACACAGACACAATTGTGAAACGCCTAGACACATCTCTGCATTTTTAAAATTACGTTGAACTCACTTCAGACTAAAATTGCGTTTTGAACTGAGTTGGGTCCTGGCTGACATGTGAAGGCACGCCACTATTACGTGTAGAATCGAGATAAAACCAAGCCTAATATGCCCTAGTTAAATATTCTCTCCCATGCGCACCTCCCATATTTCTCTTATATGTGTGCCCCAACTTTCTCTTTGCATTTTTTTTTACATGCAAGATGCAGCGACTTTGAGAAGGGCCATAAACATAAATTGGAGGTTGCATGTAAATATTTGACTATATTTATTCAATCGTCATGTACATCTATATCCTTTGATATGTCATTGCATAAAATGCATAATAAAAGGTTGAATGATTCTTCCATGCCTCATGCCTCTCTTAGTTGGTGTCTCTCCAATTTTAAGTGAATCGATATCGGTGTTCCATAACCTCTGCTTTACCAGCCAATTAGGTGTGATTGATACAATATAACTCAGTTGATGAACTCTTTTTTAGTACAATTGCAAACTTAAAGAGTGACTATAACTCTATTTCTGTTGTTTGTGCTATAATAAGTGGTTTTCTTAATTTGAAATTTTTATTTTTTTCCTTTTTCTAATTGTTTTAAGTACTAAATAAAATGCTAAAGGTTAANTCTTTACCAGCCAATTAGGTGTGATTGATACAATATAACTCAGTTGATGAACTCATTTTTAGTACAATTGCAAACTTAAAGAGTGACTATGACTCTATTTCTGTTGTTTGTGCTATAATAAGTGGATGTCTTAATTTGAAATTTTTATTTTTTTCCTTTTTCTAATTGTTTTAAGTACTAAATAAAATGCTAAAGGTTAACATATTTTTTAATAAATTGTTATTTCTTGGGCCTTTCTATTTATTTTTTGTTTTCAAATTAAATCCAAAGTAAACTTTTTTCTTTTTGCATATCCTATGAGTAGGGGTGAGTATTCGATTGATTTGGATGGATCAGTTATTAATTTTGTCAAACCAATTGCAACCGAAATTCAAAATTAGAAACATCAAACCATTCAAAATTTTGATAAAACCGAACCGACTAAACCGACCGAACCAAAATTTAATTTTGTTTAAACGGTTCGGTTATGAACAAAACTAAATTTGAATTTTTTATTCTGAGTTTAGTTATGAACAAACATGTGGATTATATATCTTACATGTATAATGTCAATTTAATTTCATGAAACCTCTATTTATTTCAATTAGTTGTTTTGAATGATGAAAACTTTGGATTTTTCAATTTATTCAACATGAAATTAAACTAGAATAAGAAATTTTAATTAAATTTCGTTTATTCAGTTTGTTTGGTTAAATGAAATTAAAATCAAATTGAAAACTGAAAATCAAATATTATAGTTTTCAAAACAAAAAGCTGAAATGTTTTTTTTGAAGCCAAACTGAGTCAACCAAACTTGATCAGTTTGGTTTGATTTTTCAGTTTTAATCAAATAATGCATACCCCTACCCCTGAGATTCATATGTTAAGGCTAGCAATTAGTATTATTTACCAGTGTCTATACTCTTTATGATTGATTAATATGTCGGTTTAACTTGTGAATTGTAAATCATTTGCAAATTATCGTTAATTGTTTCCTACCTATAATGTTTTTTTGTTCTATTTGTAAAGATTAATCTTTAAGTTTATATATGCATATAGTTTGTTGAACTTGTAAGGTGTATTTATTTTGCAAATTATCATGGATTCTTCCTATAATTTTTTGTTCTATTGTTAAACATTAATTCAATTTTGCAACTTTTTATTTTTAAGCTGTTACTCTTATGTTTTTTTAATGTATAATAGTGGAATGAATTTTAAATTGACTTTTAAAATGAGATAAAATGCAATTGGTAATAATTCTATACATGAAGACACTAGTTCCTTATTAAATTTATGTTACCAAATTAGATAACTATTAATTTCACTTATCGAATTTCTTTTTTATTTCATATTATAGTTATGCTAAACTTAGTGAAGTTTAAAATTGTTCTTCAACACACAAAAGTATTGAAATATTATATGGGAGGGACAATTATTTAAAATGAATTTTTATAAATATTGAAGATGGATGANGATTTTAATCAAATAATGCATACCCCTACCCGTGAGATTCATATGTTAAGGCTAGCAATTAGTATTATTTACCTGTGTCTATACTCTTTATGATTGATTAATATATCGGTTTAACTTGTGAATTGTAAATCATTTGCAAATTATCGTTAATTGTTTCCTACCTAAAATGTTTTTTTGTTCTATTTGTAAAGATTAATCTTTAAGTTTATAGATGCATATAGTTGGTTGAACTTGTAAGGTGTAGTTATTTTGCAAATTATCATGGACTCTTCCTATAATTTTTTGTTCTATTGTTAAACATTAATTCAATTTTGCTACTTTTTATTTTTAAGCTGTTGCTCTTATGTTTTTTTAATGTATAATAGTGGAATGAATTTTAAAATGACTTTTAAAATGAGATCAAATGCAATTGGTAATAATTCTATACATGATGACACTAATTCCTTATTAAATTTATGTTACCAAATTAGATAACTATTAATTTCACTTATCAAATATCTTTTTTATTTCATATTATAGTTATGCTAAACTTAGTGAAGCTTAAAATTGTTCTTCACCACATAAAAGTATTGAAATATTATATGGGAGGGACAATTATTTAAAATGAATTTTTATAAATATTGAAGATGGATGAATGATTAATTTGGAAATTATTAAATTCTTTGGATTTAGTAGTACTTTTGTTGATAATGGCTCTATGGCTTTTAAATAAATTAAGGTTTAAATGGTTTGGTAAATGATTTATGATGCTAGTTTTTCTTGACTAAAAAAATTGGTTTTTAAATTGTTAGCTCAACCATGCTTCACTTGTTATTGTAAAAGATATTAAGTACACACTCTTTTATCATTTCACTTAAGAGGAACAAGTTTACTTCTCAATGAAGGTGAATATTTAATATTTGTGCATGTTGATAGTTATCATTTATCTAGGAGCTCAGAATATTACTCAAGAAGAGACTAGAATGCGGGACATTGGTAGAGATACGTTAACTATAATAGACGACTTTGGAATATTNCGGTAGATGATTTATGATGCTAGTTTTTCTTGACTAAAAAAATTGGTTTTTAAATTATAAGCTCAGCCATGCTTCACTTTTTATTGTAAAAGATATTAAGTACACACTCTTTTATCATTTCACTTAAGAGGAACAAGTTTACTTCTCAATGAAGGTGAATATTTAATATTTGTGCATGTTAATAGTTATCATTTATCTAGGAGCCCAGACTATACTCAAGAAGAGACTAGAATGCGGGACATTGGTAGAGATACGTTAACTATAATAGACGACTTTGGAATATTTGAAGTTACTAATTTTTCTCTTGATCAGCCTCTTTGAAATCTCTGTTTTTTTTTGATGAATGTGAAGACATCATTGAAGAGGGCACATGTGTTAATGCTAATGCTGACCATAGTTTTGAGTGTGTTAACTCTAATTAGTTATGCTCATATATTCAAATTTTATTTGATTTTCTTGAAGGGGTTTGCACTATCTACTATTTCTTAAAATTTTAAACATTTTGTTAGCAACATTCTAATATAACAAATTCTCCCATCTTTTGGCAGGTGGGTCTCATCCTACGCGCCATGGGATTTGACAACTCCACTCGCATCTACCTTGCTGCCGGTGAGCTTTTTGGTGGGGATCGTTTCATGAAGCCATTCCGATCTCTCTTCCCACACCTCAAGAATCACAATACAGTACTGGGCGCCCAGAAGCTTGAAGATAGCCCCCAGGGACTCCTTGGCGCCGCTGTGGACTACATGGTCTGTCTCCTCTCCGATATTTTTATGCCTACCTACGATGGCCCCAGCAACTTTGCCAACAATCTCTTAGGGCACCGTCTCTACTATGGTTTCCGCACGACAATCCAGCCCGACAGAAAAGCATTGGCTCCCATCTTTATCGACAGGGAAGAGGGTCGAAATACTGATTTTGAGGAACGTGTTCGTCGAGTAATGTTCAATTCGAAGATAGGGGGACCTCATCGACGAGTTCATCCAGAGTCTTTCTACACTAATTCTTTTCCTGAGTGCTTCTGCCAAATATCGCCTCAGAACCCCGCCGATGGATGCCCGCCTGATAACATACTACGAGTTCTGGAAGATCGGTTGCGGAGTGAAGCNAAAGACTTCATTATGCTATCCCTTGGGGGATCAGTTGGATTTGGTTTGTATTGGAGTCATTTTCGGAGATTGTCGGAGATGTGTGGGCAACATAATCAGAGTTGTTGGTTATGTTTCTCAATTTAACCTGGTAAATAAAATCTATAGGCAATAGAGAGCTAGAAGATCATATCGGGCAAGGTAGTTTGATTAGCAACCATGTGTTGTTGTATAAGTATAATTAAGGGTACTCGCTCTATGTAATGATAGCTACCAATCTAGATCTGAAATGGAATCGGTTCATGGGTACCAATGTAGATGTGAGTGGCTTGATAGTGTTTAGTGCACCAGGCTTGATTTGTATTGAAATTGTATTTAGAGTCTTAATGAGGCTAGTTCAACGAATTGTGACCTTTATTAGATCCACCTTATAGAGGAAAATACCTAGAGCATATGTGGTAAAATTGGTTCAACGTCGTCAGAAAATCTTCAAGGTCTTATTCCATATTGGTATTTAACTCAAGGCAGCTCTCACATGAATTAATTGAGGTTAGCATTTACATGGTAGAAGATATTTCAATATATCCATAGGGTGCTTCAAATTAGAAGCCAAGTTGGTTTGAGCTCTAGGTTAGAGTGCAATCGACTTGGAAGATCTTACTCATCAAAGTTTGACATGATTTTTATTGGATTTCTATTAGCCCTAGAAAAGACTTGGGTCTTAATTTTGTAGAGGCAATTTTAATGATTTTATGTTTATGGATTCAAACAATTTTATGCTAGTTTGATAACTCATTATCTTAATTTGAGAAAATTTTGTCTGATAAGTTATAGAATCTGTCATGGATGGAATGCAAAAATAAAATAGAATTATACGAACTCCATTTAAATTGCATAGAACTAGAGCAAAATATGTCATAGGACTAAAAAAGGGGGTTATATTTATTATTAGTTTATACCTTTAATGCTAAAGTACCCTTGAAGGATGTAATGCAAAAAGAAAAAGAGACACATACGAACACTATTTTATTTGCATAGAACTTGAGTAAAATATTACATATGACTAAAAAAAGGATTATATTTGTTATTAAATCATTGTTATTTGGGAGGGAGGGATATGGGAGGCTATATTTCATAAAAAAACCTAATGGATTAACAATGCACCTTGGTTTTGTGTTGGGTTAGGATGGTGTGTTGATAATTGACTTTAAGTGTGCATCTATGTTTTAGCATGGCGGTTAATGATTTCATATCTTATTGAAATGAATGAATATATAACTTGTTAGGCAAAACCTTATGAATCCATATCTTGTCACTTAATGTGCATATCTCGAATGTAAATGCTTGCCATGTAAAAAAACAAACTATGGGATAGAGTAATCATTTAAATATTTAGTGTTCGGCTTAGGAGGTTTTGAGCATGCTTGAATCAAATTCAAATGATTTTGTTAAGTAGAGTAAGTAGGCTTAGTTATATTTTCATAATGTGAGTAATATTTTGTTACTCAGCCAAATGATTTAGAATTGAACTTATAGAAGTGAATCTAAACTTGACTAATAATTAAGCATATTTGAATTTGCCAAGAGATTGATTAAATTTAAAATTACCAAATTAATTGAGTAATTTCAAGCTTGTTGGTGTGGCTGAGTAAAATTTAAGCTAATGGAGAGGAGGTAGTATATTTTTCACCACATGAAGAGGAGTGAGTTTTAGATCATACCTCTTAACTGTTAGTGAAGGTCAAGTCAGTTAACTTGCTTAATGAGATTGAGGATGAGTTTGGGCAAAGTATCAAGTGGTTTAAGAGCTTTTGACTCTCAAATAAGAGATTGCATTGATGGCTTTGTTCTTCCATCTTTAGGTGGGAAGCAGTTTGTAGACTTCTCCAATATGGTTGTTGAGTCGTGATTCTTTAAACTATATGCCAAGAAAGTTAAACTTTTTACTTAATTGGTTTTGGGAATTAGGAATAAAGATCAATTAGGCCAAATAGGGCTTAGTGAGTTTTGACATCTAAATATCTCTCTTACATGTTACATTTATAGCTTTAGCTTGTTATAATCATTGCATTAATTATTAAACTTCCTAATTGAAGATAATGTCTCTCAATCTATTTTAGCATTTACTTCAATTTTTGATAGCCTTAAATGGCTTGTTGTTATAATTTACTTTGATTACACCAATTTTTTATTATGTGTCACTTTATTAAAATAATAATAATTCTCATCTTTAATTGAATATGTGTGTAGATTTTTTTCACCATAATTTGGATAATCTGACTACATTTAAGGCATATTGTTTTGGCATCATATTTTTTTGGAACATTATTTGTTAAATCCCCTTTTGCTTAAAGTATTAAATAGAAACATAAAGTTTGGGACCCAACTGAGCAAGGCCATCATATAAATTTGAGGAGTGTGTCACTAGAAGTATATATTAGGTTGATTGATGGAGTAAATTTTTCTATGATATTTTATTACAAAAATTAAGTACCATTAAAGTCATAAAGACTATTAAATTACCATATAACTACATGTCGGCTTTTAGGATTGATGAGATTATACCTCATGAACACACTTCATTTTATGAGATCACAAAGCAATACTTAGGAAAACATGCTTATGGAAGGCAATTTATGCCTCTATTTAATGATATGATGGTTTTTCTTCATACTAGTTATGGGGGTGTTGAAGACTTGGGATTCCAATTTAAAAACATTTTGTACTCATTCCCATTAGTTGATAAAGAGTCTTTGGAAGTTATGATTTTTTACAACTCCTTTTACTTTTTAAAGGAGATAAGAGGAATGTCCTCTCAGTTATGAGTTATTGCAGGGCTTTTCATATTTTGGAGGTGATATAAAGAGTGCTCTCTCATCCAATGATGTATTATGTTGTCAACCTTTGAAATGAGCCACATATATTGGATAATTTATCCTTCTTGGTTGCATATTGTCCTTTGACATCTTGTATGTATATTGAGTTATAACTCAATTATTGGGAGACCACTCTTAACTCAAAATACTTGGATCATTTATTCTGCATGGCCTGAGGTTATCATTACTAAATACTCTTAGTTAGGCTTTTTTAAAATCTTTTATTTCCCTCTTATGTATAGGAAGAGGAGAGACTAATCAAGGACATGTTCTCTCTCTCCTTCAAATTAAAAACTCCTCATATTCTATCTCTCATTCCTAAGATTGAGGGGAATGAATAAAGAACTTGTGCTCTTGCGACCCAACTACCACCTTTTCCACACCTTCCTCCACTCTGAAATATAGAACATTTCCCAGGTTGTATGAGCTGACAGATAATATTTCGTCCTGCATTCTAAAAGAATTCAAGAAAGATAAATTATTTACTCATGAATTTGAGGGGAAATACACATTAAAGTTAAGAGAGTGGTCACTCCTTAAAACTTTATCTAAGTTGTAATTTCATCTAACATATTTTAATATCTTGAGCATTGTTGTACTTACAAATATCATTATTCAAAAATAAAATGGTAAATAATGGCCCAATTTTCACTCAATTTTTGGATAAAGGACTTTTAAATTGACTTTATTACTTTAATATAAATTTAAAAGTTATTTTGAATTTGATTTCAACAAATTTATTTTCTAGGTAATGTATTTTGATAGAATGAATCTATCAAGTTCAAAATTTTATGAGTTATGAATGCTTGGATCATAGAAGCTTTAATTAAGCCAAACTAGATTGAACTTGATCAACTTCAAGATACCCTTTTTCACTTACACATGAGAAAAACATGTAGCAAAAACCATACCACTCAAAAGGCAATGGAGGCATTTGAATTTCATTTTCTCAACAAATATATATTTTATAAAATAACAAAATGTACATTCTTAAATTTATTTGGATGTAATTACAAAACCACAAGGAGTTTAAAATTCCAAAAAATGTATAAAAGTTAGATTTGAATTTATATACCTTAAAATTGACATCATTGAAAAATATCTTAAGTATTTTTTCCTTGGAAAAATATTCTCAAAATATTATTTCAGATTAAAAAATCTTTTTTTTACATGTGTGGTCTATTGAATTCTATTGGTTTAAAAAATGAGTTGAAATTGAATTTCATTCAAATCTTTGTCGAGATCATAGTTTAAATGCAATTTGAAACTATTTTGGACCATATTTAAATGAAAGTTTAAATAAGAATAGATAAAGCTTACACACTAATCAAATATGCTTCTAGCAATATTCAAGCAATGCTCAAATTTGATTTGAAAAAGAACCATGTTTAAACCATATTTTATATTATTTTGAAGTCAAACTGAGTACAAATAAGTTATAACCCAAAGCATAATCATTTTAATATACTAAAATGAAAATCGTAATGGTTATAACAATATGCTGTAACTTAGATATAACAAAGTATAATCATAACATCTATAACACATCAACATTAAATTTATCCTCCTACACCTTCAGTGAATATTCTAGCTATTTAATAGTGATGAAGTCATTCTATTTCCATTTAACTTTTCTTACCCAAGTGTAGCACAAATGTAAGAACTAAAGCTTCTATTTTATTTCCCTCTCGTGATCTTCACTAGGTCCCATCCTGAATTGTAAGAATTTTGTTATTTCCTATTTCNCATAGGGGTTTCCACCTCCTATCATTACAACTCCACCTAAAAAAACTGACCAAAAAGAAGATACAAGTATACCCAAAAAGACACAAAGTATACTAAAAAAGAAATTAAATTTGCAATGAAAATTGAAAGAAATGTTCAGCATTGCATAAGAAACCCAGCAGCAAGCCAAATTAGCATTCAGACGGGGAAACCAGCAGTTGAAAATAGTAAAACGAGAAGCATATAGGAGCATGGAAATAGTGAAGCGAGAAGCATTAATCATAAACCATAAGAGCCTAGAAAGCATGTAGTCAGCAAGAGTTTCAAGGAAGTCGTGATCATGAAGAAGTTGCCAGGGGTGAGAAGACACCCAAAAACCGTATTGCACAGAAGCATCCACCATTAGACTGAGTATCAGCAAAAATTTAGAACATATGTTCACGAGCAGTGAGATTAGTAGTATTCCGGACGTATAAAAGAAAACCAGAGGCAATACTATCTTCTAATGTCTGACATATCTAATAGATTACCATTCAGAAGTGTACTAAGATAGGAAGATAGTTCCAAACCCACAAACGCTTTGCGAGCCAATCCACAAGTGAGTTACCCTCCCTGTAAATGAAACTCATTTGAATCATTAGATGGTGCTTAAAGATTGTTTCCCATATTTGATTAAAAGTGCACATAAGATTCTAGTAAGGCGTGGAGGCCTTAATTAACATTTCATAAAGAGAGATATAATCTGTTTCTACCATTAAAGATAAAAACTTAAAGATAGCAACAATTTGTAAAGCAAGCAAAACAACTCAACATTCAATCTCAATTGGATATGAAGCATTAATAGGTGAGGCAAAGTGACATAAAGAAATGCCTAAGTGATCTCAAAATATTCCTCCAACACCAAAAACATTAGAAAGCCAACTATCATCATTGTTAACTTTGAGCCAACCAAAAGAAGGGGGCTGCCACTTTACCACAGTAGGCATCCTACCCTTCTTTGGAAAAGGTGGATTGACATCTACCTTTAAAGTTCTACAAGAATTTGTAAATTGTGCAAGAACATATGAAATAGTGAGAGTAAGAGTAGGGGAAGAGCAATCGTACTTGTAGTTGTTTTTAGCAGACCAGATGAACCCTAGCACAACTAAAGGAAAGTAATTGAGCTTTTTTATCAATAAGATTAGTAGCTTTCCTAACCAACAAGTAATCCTCCATAGAGCATCTTTGAGGCCATATGACCCCAAAATGCCTCCCGAGCATTGACCAAATTTCTTTGGCATAAAAACAATCATAGAAAAGATGAGTGGAAGTTTCCTCTGCGCATTTACATATATGACAAATTGAAGCTATTCTCAGGTCTTTTAATTTAATTATATCATCAAGTAGTAACATAGAAAAGAAAAACCTCCATATGAAAAAAAAAAATATTTGAAAGGAAAGATGAGGACATTCCAAATCAAGTGGCCCCAACACCAAGCACGGAAGGTATGAAGTTTTGAGTTGAGCAATTTAGTGATTGACAGCTTTGAATTGAGTTTTCAAACCTGGGTATCCTTTTATGTGTTAAGATGTCAAATATTTGCATAGCTGTGTCACTACAAGATTCCTTAATTTAATAAAATCCAAAGCACCATCGACCGAACAATAAAAAATTAGCATTTTATCATCATGCAATTGGTGTGGGTTGATCCCAATATTTTTTATATGTAAGTATTTATGAAGTTGATGCCACTACTTAAAGATTTTAATCCCTAGCAATGGCGCTAAAAACTTGATCCCAATTCTTCAGTATAGATGTAAAATACAATGTATGTGATTATATGCTTAACTTCCTTAATAGTTATTCTTAATTAGTAATAAAGCCAAAAACTTGATCTAAAGCAAAAGCTCGATAGTTTTTCTACTATGAAATAAATAAGAATACAATTATAATAATTAAATATGGGATACTACGGAAGTATACATATTGTTATCAAGTAATATAAGACTTTTTGATTAAGCCCCGAATATCGAACCCACTGCAATATACACTTTAAAAAGTTTAGATGACAAAAATCTTTTTAGCAAAAAATTTTTACCTAAACTTAAAATGCTATAATATGAATGAAAATTCAATTCTTTTTGTAATTTTTGGTTTATGAAAATAAAGTAAGTAACTAATTAACTTAATTAAATATTTGCAAGATGAAAGTAATATAATTAAAATATCATTTTTCTTATCATGAATCAGTAATAAGTAAAGAAATTCTTTTGTGAAAGTATGCTAAATGTGTTGAGCCAAATATGAACACTAATATTCTTTACCATTATTAGAGATGCTCTAAGGAATATTGACTAATCTATAGTTTGAATAATCTTGATGACTGGCTAGGTAGGAAAGATACCAGCTCTCACTCTAGATTTCCCTCTTCTCCCTCCACCTGGGGGCTAACATCTCATATCAAAACCTAAAACTTAAATCAAATTGGGGGCTTTAGCCTATCACTCTAAAATTCTCTAATTATACACCCTTAAAAAATTTATTTCCCTATTTAATTTCACTTAATCCTATGAACTACATTCTCATTCACCATTTATTGACTGAAATAATACCATCTTGGATCTTACATGTTCTCACAACAGGTATTAACTTCTTAATTGACTAAATCAAGAAGTAAATGAAATATATGGTTTCAAATCATCACAACTTCTTCTTATATTGAAGTCTAATAGTTCACATAACTTCTTTTAAATACTTAATCAATTATCATTTTAAGGAAAAAAAATGAAGAAAACTACTCAAAATTCATGGAGAAAACACAACCACACATGAGTTTAAATGTAGAACTCATGCACACAAACAAGAAATCTAAATTAAAACCAAGTGTAGTTACAAAAATTAATGTTTATCTCAAATCCTCTCCACCAAATGTTTTGAAGTTCCTTTGAATTCTCTTCCTTCACTCATAATACAAACTAACACTCAAAATAAAAAGAAAGTGGCCGGCGACGGCGGCGGCGACGATTACTTGGATGAATGATAGCTATTGATGTCTAATGGCTGGCCTCTTCTTTTGATGATCCAAGTCTTGTTTAATAAAAATCCAAAAGGTGCATTGTGTCTCTTCAAAATGTGTCTCTATTCAATGAATCTTCTAGAAGTTTCTTCTTTCAAAAGCCAATTGAATGAATTTTCGTGTCCATGGTTTTTTTCTCACACTTTTACCAAGGGTTGCTTTAAACACCTCTTCAAAAATTCATCTAAATTCAATGAATCATCAAAAAACTACTTCTGGCTCTTAAGCACGGGAGCGCGGCTCTCTCGCGCTTAGGCGCCTCAGTTCATTTTTGCACCTTCATCAATTTTGCTCCAAATTTGACCCGTTTTTCACTCCTTATAGCATCTTTTATCTATTTGATTGTACCTGAAAGAAAAAACCATAAATACATTTCATTAAAACACAATATCTCAAAAACAAGTATAAAAATGTGTATAAAAATACTATATATTTTAGGTGTATCAAAATCCCCCAAACTTAAAATGCTACTTCTCCTAAGTAACCTTTCAATCTTTAAAAACTAAATAAGTAGATGATGTATATGAGTTTCTTTAGGAGCTACCAAAGCTTTGATGTAGAAATATAGTAGTCAAATTTAGAAATAATATTAGTAAATAAGACCAACTTAGAGTTTAAAAATTTTTAATGTTAAGAAATATGAAAATGTGAGTTTCTATCTAATTCAGAAATATTGTAGATTCTCCAAATATAGAGTTTAGGTATTCTATTTTTTCCACTTAAAAGTTTTTATCAAGCGTAATTTTACTTACTATATTATATCCTTAAACTTAGAAGTTTTTCAAGTCTTATACTTTAGAAAGATCAGATGTGAAATCAATTTTTGATTAGACACTAATCCTCAAGCTTTTCCTCTCTTTTTCAATTTTTCTTTTATTTTTATTTTTATTTTTAATTTTTTTTTCTCACGCAATGATTACTATATCTGGATAGACCTTTAACGACTTTGAATCTCACTCTTCCTTTCCTAAAGCAAAGAGTCAATATTTTTCTTTCACTTAAAAGTATAATAATTGTTTTTGAAAACCACTTTCAATAAAAGAAATTTAGTTTTGGAAAATAAAAGTCTAAATTCTCTAAATTTTTCAAAAATACAATTTTTCTTACTAAAGATAGTTACACTATACTTAGTATTTTCCACATTAAAAAAAATTTAACTTTAAGTTTTTCTTTATTACTAGAAATTTTAACTAAATTCTCTTACTCATTTCTATATTCAAATTTTTACTCCTCTAATACAACTGCACGAGATAGATCTATCCTAGGATACATATAAAGATAATAGTTAGTATCGATACCGCTAGTGTGCGAATACGTTCGGAAAAATGTTGATTTGAATTGCTGTAAGATAGAAAAAGATTGATTGGAAGGTTTATTTGTAAAAAATGAGAACAAAGTTTTGGTGTTCTATCTCGAGCAGTTGGAAGAGTTTAGGGTCTCTATGGAGGATATGGAAAGGACAAAACTATCATGGTTAACAGGAAGGGCAAACCGGCTCTTCCTGAGTATAAAAGTTAACCAATCAGGGGTACTCCTGGCCCCCACTTGAAGATTAAAGGGAAAAAAGACTAACAATTTGTTTTTTACAGAAGTGTATGTATGTATGTATGTATATATATATATATATATATATACATATATATAATTTTGAGTGGAGGTTCCTTGGTCTGCTAAAATAAAATGCCCGCGGAAATGCTACCAAAGACGATCAGTTTAAACTCATCTATTATGCACAAATAACTGTGTGAGCCATTCATGACACCACTGCATTTGCATGTAAGTATGAAAGTAAGGAGGATTTACGTACATACCACTAAATTACCATGTATTTACATATTTAACACCAAAGCTTCAATTTTTACGCGCATGCCACCTTAGTTATGCATAAAAAAGTTGTATTTCAGTTTTTAAATGTTAAAAATGGTGATATTTTTTTGTGTATGAAAGATTTTGGTGGTATAAATGTAAAGAAAAGTAAGATTTAGGTGTTAGATATTTGAATACATATGAATTAGATGGTATGTATGTAAATGCCCCAAATAATAATTAACGATGCAGCTTACATTAACGACATTGCTCAACATATTTGGTGATGAACTCTGGAAGGTTTCTGCCTCTACCCTGCTACTAACTGCAAACCTATCAGGCTGTAAATTTTCATTATCTTATCCAATTAGCTCTCTTTTTTAAGAGTTTCGGAAAAAGATAAGCAATGCAATTTTGAAGGAAAATTATTTTATTTTCTGAGATTTTATCTAGACAATTTAGACTATTCATAGTTCTTATTAGATGTGAGAGATTGATATTTTTTTATGGGTGAAAAAACTATGATTAATTGCAATGTGTTCTTAACTATCACGAACACTATTCATTAAAGGCTTCTTTATGCTATCCCTTGGGGGATCGGTTGGATTTGTTTGTATTGGAGTCATTATCGGAGATGTGAGGGCCACATAATTAGAAATGTATGGTTATGTATTACAATTTAATCTGGCAGATAAAATCTATTAGCAATAGAGAGCTAGAAGATCAAATCAGGAAAAGTAGTTTGATTAGCAACAATGTGTTGTATAAGTCTAATTAAGGGTACTCGCTCTATTTAATGATAGCTACCAATCTAGACCTAAATGGAATCGGTTCATGGGTACCAATGTAGATGTGAGTGGCTTGATAGTATTTAGTGCACCAGGCTTGCTAGTTTGTATTGAAATTGTGTTTAGAGTCTTAATGAGGCTACTTCAACGAATTGTGATCTTTATTAGATCCACCTTATAGAGGAAATACCTAACGCATATGAGGTAAAAGTGGTTCAGCGTTGTCAGACAATCTTCAAGGACTTATTCCATATTGGTATTTAACTCAAGGCAGCCCTCACATGAATTAATTGAGGTTAGCATTTACATAGTAGAAGATATTTCAATATATCCATAGGTGCTTCAAATTGGAAGCCAAGTTGGCTTGAGCTCTAGGTTAGAGTGCAATTGGCTTGGAAGATCTTACGCATCAAAGTTTGACATATTTTTTATTGGATTTCTATTAGCCTTAGAAAAGACTTGCGTCTTAATTTTGTAGAGGTAATTTTTATGATTTTATGTTTATGGATTCAAACAATTTTATGCTAGTTTGATAACTCATATCTTAATGTGAGAAAATTTTCTCTGATAAGTTATAGAATCTGTTATAGATGGAATGCAAAAAGAAAATAGAAACTTATACAAACTCCATTTAAATTGCATAGAACTTGAGCAAAATATGCCATAGGACTAAAAAAAGGGGATTATATTTTTTATTAGTTTATACCTTTATTGCTAAAGTTCCCTGGAAGGATGGAATGCAAAAAAAAAGAACAACACATACGAACACTATTTTGATTGCATAGAACTTGAGCAAAATATCACATATGACTAAAAACGGGGATTATATTTGTTATTAAATCATTGTTATTTTGGAGGGAGAGAGATGAGAGGCTATATTTCATAAAAAAACTAATGGATTAACAGTGCACCTTGGTTTTGTGTTGGGTTAGGATAGTTTGTTGAAAATTGACTTTAAGTGTGCATCTATGTTTTAGCATGACAGTTGATGATTCCATATCTTATCGAAATGAATGAATATATAACTTGACAAACATAACCTTAATGAATCCATATCTTGTCACTTAATATGCATATCTTGAATGTAAATGCTTGCCATGTAAGGAAACAAACTATGGGATAGAGTAATCATTTAAATATTTAGAGTTTGGGTTAGGAGGTTTTAAGCATGTTTGAATCAAATTCAAATGATTTTGTTTAGTGGAGTAAGTAGGCTTAGTTATATTTTCATAATGTGAGTACTATTTTGTTACTTAGCCAAATGAATTAGAATTGAACTTATGGAAGTGAATCTAAACTTGTGTAACAATTGAGCATATTTGAATTTGCCAAAATATTGATTGAATTTAAAATTACCAAATTAATTGAGTAATTTCAAGCTTGTTGGTGTGGCTGAGTAAAATTTAAGCTAAATACAATGCTACTCATATGGGGATAGCCCAACCACAGAAACATACCCTCATTACAGCTAAAAGGGAGAATATATATTCATATAATATATTTTTTGGTCCCAAAATACAAGTATTTCTCCCAGAAGAAAATAAAAAAAATGCAAATAGTACCAGTAACACTACAAAAAAGAACCATAATGTCTCACTAGCTGCTGTCATTCCAGTCAAGGCTCATCAAAGCAGTAGAGGTCAAGGTCAAGTGAGTTAACTTGCTTAATGAGATTGAGGATAAGTTTGGGCAGAGTACAAGGTGGTTAAGAGCTTTTGACTCTCAAATAAGAGATTGCACGAATATGGTTGTTAAGTAGTGATTCTTTAAACTATATGCCAGGAAAGTTGAACTTTTTTACTTAATTAGTTTTGGGAATTAGGAATTGAGATCAATTAGGTCGAAGAGAGCTTAGTGAGTTTTGAGGTCTAAATATCTCCCTAACATGTTACATTTATAGCTTTAGCTTGTTATAATCATTGCATTAATTATTAAACTTCCTACTTGAAGATAATGTCTCTCAATCTACTTTAACATTTACTTCAACTTCTGATAGCCTTAAATGCCTTGCTGATATAATTTACTTTGATTACACAAATTTTTTCTTAAGTGTCACTTTATTGTAATAATAATAATTCTCATCTTTAATTGAATATGTGGGTAGATATTTTTCACCATAATTTGGATAATCTGGGTACATTTAAGACATATTGTCTTGGCATCATATTTTTTGGAACATTATTTGTTAAACCCCCTTTTTCTTAAAGTATTAAATAGAAACATAAAGTTTGGGACCCAACTGAGTAAAGCCATCATATAAATTTGAGGAGTGTGTCTCTAGAAGTATATATTAGGTTGATTGAAGGAGTAAATTTCTCTATGATATTTTATTACAAAAATTAAGTACCATTAAAGTCATAAAGACTATTAAATTACCATATAACTACATGTCAACTTTTAGGATTCATGGGATTATACCTCATGAGCACACTTCATTTTATGAGCTCACAAATCCATACTTAGGAAAACATGCTTATGGAAGGCAATTTATGCCTCTATTTCATGATATGATGGTTTTCCTTCATACTATATATGGGGGTGTAGGAAACTTGGGATTGAAATTTAAAAACATTTTGTACTCATTCCCATTAGTTGATAAAGAGTCTTTATAAGTTATGATTTTTTACAACTCTTTTTACTTTTTAAAGGAGATATGAGGAATGTCCTTTAAGTTATGAGTTATTGCAGGGTTTTTCATATTTTGGAGGTGATATAAAGAGTGCTCTCTCATCCAATGATGTATTCTGTTGTCAACCTTTGAAATGAGCCACATATGTTGGATAATTTGTCCTCATTAGTTGCATATTATTATTTGACATCTTGTATGTATATTGAGTTATAACTCAATTATTGGGAGATCACTCGCAATTCAAAATAGTTGGATTATTTATTCAGTGTGGCCAGAGGTTATCATTATTAAATACTCTTAATTAGGCATTTTTTAAATTCTTTTATTTCCCCTTATGTATAGGAAGAGGGGAGACTGATCAAGGACATGCTCTCTTTCTCCTTCAAATCAAAAACTCCTCCTTATATTATCTTTCATTCTTAAGATTAAGGGGAATGAATAAAAAACTTGAGCTCTTGCGACCCAACAACCACCTTCTTCCACACCTTCCTCCACTCTAAATATAGAACATTTATTGGGTTGTATGAGCTCACGGATAATATTTCATCCTACATTCTAAAAAAAATTAAGAAAGAGAAATTATTTATTCATGACTTTGTGGGGAAATACACATTAATGTTAAGAAAGTGGTCACTTCTTATCTAAATTGTAATGTTATCTAACATTTTTTAATATCTTGAGCATTTTTGTGCTTACAAATATCATTATTCAAAAGTAAAATGGTAAATAATGGCCAATTTTCACTCATTTTTTGGATAAAGGACTTTTAAATTGACTCTATTACTTTAACATAAATTCAAAAGTTATTTTGAATTTGGTTTCAACAAATTTATTTTCTAGGTAATGCATTTTGATAGAAAGAATCCATCAAGTTCAAAATTTTATGAGTTTATGAACGCTTGGATCATAGAAGCTTTAATTAAGCCAAACTAGATTGAACTTGATCAACTTCAAGATGCCCTTTTTCACTTACACCTTCTCTTTTATTTCGTTCTCGTGATCCTAGCTACGTCTCATCAAGAATTGTAAGAATTTTGTGATTTCTTATTTCCTATTATCTTTTTCCTACGATTTTCTGGACTGTGCTACCCTTTTTGAGCATGTGATTCACACGAGTTTCTGTGCTTCACTCTGCCACCTTCCTAATTAAAGTTGTTGTGCTCGATTTCCCGTGCTCTTCCTTACAACCTCAAGTTATAGCCTCATTATTTTATTTAAGTGTGAGCAAGGGCCAGGGCATAACAAAATTCCCATTGCGCACGTTGCCAATTCCCTGTAGCTTTCTCTCACTCCACACTCCTCCCTCACTTCCTTTGCTTTTGTTTTATCATCAATCCACTACTTGTTCAATGAAGATTTTCCTCTTTGTGTGATTTCTCCATTAGTTGTCCACTCTCCGGTTGGGCAGTAAGGGTCGGAGAAGGGCAATCACTCGTTCTTAAAACCAACATTCTGAAGACCAAAGAGTCAGGCAGAAAAGGGAGGGAGAGCTCTTTGTTCCTGGTTCTCCTGTTGCTGGATTCTCTAGAACCACAAGAATCCTTAGAATGGTATTCCAACTCAGCACCCTTTGAGATTTTGAGAAGAGTTGCTCTTTGGAGAGCACAGTACGATGAAAGTTGTAAGCTGTGTTTCGGGGGGAGTTCTTGTCTATCGTTGGCCTCTATCGTAGAATCAGCCGGAGAGGCCTGAGAGGCGGTGGTTTACCCTGTGGCGGATGTCAGCGGTTCGAGTCCGCTTATCTCCAGCCCGTGAACTTAGCTGATACTATGATATAACCTAATTTTTCCAATTTGGCAGTTCGATCTATGATTTATCATTCATGGACGTTGATAAGATCCTTCCATTTAGCAGCACCTTAGGATGGCATAGCCTTCACGTGAATGGCGAGGTTCAAACGAGGAAAGGCTTACGGTGGATACCTAGGCACCCAGAGACGAGGAAGGGCGTAGCAAGCGACGAAATGCTTCGGGGAGTTGAAAATAAGCATAGATCCGGAGATTCCCGAATAGGTCAACCTTTCGAACTGCTGCTGAATCCATGGGCAGGCAAGAGACAACCTGGCGAACTAAAACATCTTAGTAGCCAGAGGAAAAGAAAGCAAAAGCGATTCCCATAGTAGCGACGAGCGAAATGGGAGCAGCCTAAACAAACACCACTTATCCTTAACTCTTTCTTAACTCTTCCACCGCTTCGCCTAGCAGCATGACACTTGTATTGCTCTCCCACAACCCCAAGGAGCTACAAGGGATTTACTTTGAGGAAGAGTTAAGGATAAGTGGTGTTTGTTTATTATTGTTGTATAAACTTTCTTTTATTTATGAAATTCATACATTTCTATATCTTTCTCATGAGGTCTGAGTAGTTTTCTTTATCTTTCTCCCTACTCTAAGATATGGTGAAATGGAGAGATAATTTGGATGTGCCAATTTTAAAATATAAAATAAATTGTGATGATTTTTTCACTCCATTCTTAATTTACTTTTTGATTTGGCCAACTGAAATGTTAATATCTGTTGTGAAACATACTATCCGGGAAATGGAGTATGAGTTACACAACAAAGTGAGAATCACATTTAATTTGATAAATGAGTGTTTTGTTCATGAAATTGAGTGCAAATAAATAGGGAAATATATATATTAATGGGCGAAGAATTGGAGATTCTAGGGTGACAAACTAAAATCCCTAATTTGGTCTTATTGTTTAAGACTAAAGAGAGAGTTAGCCTTCAAGGGAAGCGAAGTGAGAGCTCTGGAGTGAGAGCCAGTATCCTCCCAGCCTAACCACGGATTTAGAGACTAAACCTAAGATTAGCCTACGATTCTCTATAACACTTGACTAAGGGTAGAGAATTAAAATTTCTCCTATTTGGCATAAGACATACTAAACCATTTATCTCTCTCATTTAACTAAAAACTCATTGTAGTGGGAAAGATGCTTTCCCATATTGGATAACTTCATAAAAAAAATATAGTTTGGTAGTTATTGATTATCTTTGTTTTACAGTTTCGCTGATAGTTGGTAATTTAGTTCTGATAGCACCCTAAACATTTGAAATTACTATAGTAGATTTTATTTATTGTTGTGAATTTTCTGATTTAAATTTCCATTGAATTTACTCCTTCCTCGTGGGATCAATATTTGGGGATAAAATAGAAAGTCTTATATTACTTGATAACGATACGTATACTTGTATAGAATACCAACATAAATTGCTTCAATTTCTTTATCACAAAAAATGAATCAAGTTTTTGGTGTCGCTGCAAAGCGGAGTCAACTTTATTAATTTTACACATCTATAATTTCAGGATCAAGTTTTTGGTGTTGTTGTTGGGGCAGGTAGCGGTAAATTAAATAGATTTGATAAATTAGGAAATTTAGCGATAAAGTAAATAAAAAATATTTTAAAATAAAAAATCATAAATTTTTTTTAATTTTAATAGTACTTTTAACAATTTTTTTCTCATTATATTTGTTTATGCGTAGTATTGGATCTGAAGGTTTAGTACCTTACGATTCAGAATTAGAACGTACTATTAGAAAAGTTTGAAAACAAAAAAATAAATTATAAATTTGAACGAAATGGTGAATAATTTAGAAAGTCAAATAAATAAAAATCGACAAAGACCTTTAAAAGATTATGCTCATCCTACAACAGATGAACTTCACTTGAATATTCAAAATCCTGATGTTGCTGCAAATTCATTTGAGCTTAAACCTGTTATTATCCAAATGGTACAAAATAATCAGTTTGGAGGAACACCTACTGAAGATCTAACTTACATCTTGCTAGTTTTCTTTAAATTTGTGCTACATTTAACATGATGGAGTGTCTAATGATGTTGTTAGGCTTAGAATTTTTCCTTTTTCATTAAGGGATAAAGATGAATGATGTCATGCTTAGACTTTTCCTTTTTCATTAAGGGACAAAGCTAAAGCTTGGTTAAATTCATTAGCACCTGGATCTATCAGAACTTGGGGAGAACTATCACAAAATTTTTTAGCTAAATATTTTCCACTCTAAAAAACTGCTAAGCTTAGAAACAATATTACATCTTTTTATCAATTCGAACGGGAATTGATATATGAAGCGTGAGAAAGATTTAAGGATCTCCTTAGGAGATGTCCACACCATGCTTTATTAGATTGGTTAATAATTCAAACTTTTTACAATGGATTAGTAGGATCACTTAGATCTATTATAGACGCTGCTGCAATTTGATCATTAATGTCAAAACCTTTCGATGAAGCATATTCTTTAATAGAGGAGATGACTACTAATAATTTTCAATGGCCCTCTAAACGGGTAAATCCAAAGAGAGTAGCTATTATTCATGATTTTGATGCAATGCCTATTTTGGCATCTCAAATTACCGCTATATCAAATAAGATTGATCAAATTGGAGTGAACTATTCTAAAATACCACCAGTGTTAGAGGAAAATTCACTAGGACAGATAATTGATACTCAATCATCTTATGAAACTATGAATACTATAAATAATAGAAAAAGTAATCCTTATTCTAATTATTATAATCCTGGATGGAAAAATCACCCTAATCTTAGTTGGAATAATTATAATAATTCGGTGAACCCCTTAAGAAATTCAAATAACCAAGGGAATCCTAACTAAAGACCTTATTATCCTATTGGATTTAACAATAACTCATAAGTTAAGGAGAAGAAGTTGACTATGGAAGAAGTGATTTCGAACATGAGAAATCAAATACAAATTCAAGGAGCTGCAATTAGTAATATTGAAAATCAATTAGGACATATTGCTACTGCACTTAGTAATAAACCTTCAGGAATTCTTCCTAGCACTGTTAAAGTTAATCCAAAATAACAGAATAAGGAGCAAATTAAAGCTATTCAATTATAGAGTGGAAAAGAAGTGAAGACAAGAATCCAAAGATAAACTGAAGTCGAGAAGGAGAAGGTAGAAATTAAAAGCGACAATGATGAAAATAAACCAATAAAAATTCCTTTAGAGAAGCTGCCACCTCCGTTTCCTCAACGATTGAAGAACAAGAATAAAGATAAACAATTGACAAAATTTTTGGAAATCCTTAAAAAGAACGATAAATATTCCTTTCATTGAAGCTTTGGACAAAATGTCAAGTTATGTGAAATTTATGATGGATATACTAAATAAGAAGAGGAAGTTTGTAGATCACAAGACTGTTGCACTCAGTGAAGAGTGTAGTGTAATTTTTCAAAAAATTCTTCGTGAAAGTTAAAAGAACCTGGTAGTTTTGTTGTACCTTGTGCTAATTTTTTGGAAAAGCCTTATGTGATCTAGGAGCTAGTATTAATCTTATGCCTCTATCAATTTTTAAATGTTTACATTTAGGAGAGATTTTTCCTACTATTGTAACTCTTCAGATAGCTGATCGATCAATAAATTATCCTAAAGGAGTTATAGAAGATGTATTATTGAAAGTTGATAAATTTATTTTTTCTGTAGACTTTATTGTATTAGATATAGAGGAAGATAAAGAGATTCCTAATATTTTGGGGGGACCATTCCTTGCAACAGGGAGAGCTGTGCAAAAAGGAGAATTGATAATGAGAGTCAATGATAAATAAGTAACATTTAATATAGCAAAAGCTATGAAATATCCTACAATAGAAAAAGATAAAAAATGTTTTAGAATGGAAGTTACTGATAATCTAAGTAATGAGCGATTTAAGGGAATGTTTGGAAAAAAACTAAAGATAGAAGAGAATTATGAGAATGAGAATGAAATAAAAAATGAGAATTTAGATTATGTTCAGGACAAATTTGAAATGTTGGACCTTTTGGAAAATGATATTAAAAATCTTATTCCTTCAAGTATTAAACCACCTTAACTTGAACTGAAAGTATTAACTGCTAATTTAAAATAGTTTTTAGAGGAGATTCATCTATAATGCTTGTTATTATATCTTCTGATTTAACTGAAATTCAAGAGAACAAATTAGTAAAAATGTTGAAAAGATATAAGAAGGCCTTTGAATGTACTTTATCTGATATTAAAGGAATCAGTCCTTCAATTTGTATGCACAGAATCTATTGGATGAACAATATGAACCTAAAGCTAATCCTTATAGAAGATTAAACCTGATAATGAAAGATGTCATTAAAAAGAAAATCTTAAAATGATTAGATGCTAAAAATATATATCCTATTTTAGACAGTTCTTGGGTAAGTCTGATACACTGTGTCTGAAAGAAAGGAGGAGTGACAGTTGAAGTAAATGAGAAACATGAATTAATTCCAATAAGATAAGTTACTGGCTGGCAAATTTGTATAGACTACAGAAAATTAAATGTAGCCACTAAGAAAGATCATTTTCCTTTACCATTTCTAGACCAAATGTTGGATAGATCGGCTGGGCAAAATATTCTAGATGGATATACTAGGTATCATCAAATTCTGATTGCTCTTGAGGATCAAGAAAAAACAACATTTACAAGCCTTTATGGAACATTTGCTTTTCGTAGAATGCATTTTGGACTATGTAACGCACCTGCCACATTTCAAAGATGTATGATGTCAATTTTTTGTAATTTAATTAAACATAAAATGAAAGTATTTATGGATGATTTTTCTGTATTTAGAATTTCATTTGAATTATGCTTAAATAATTTAGGAAAAGTTTTGAAATTATGTGAAAAAATTAACTTAGTACTAAATTAGGAAAACTGTCAATTTATGGTTACAGGAGGAATTGTACTTGGGCATAAAATTTCTGAAAATGACATGGAAGTAGATAAAAAAAAAATTCAAGTTATTGCAAAATTACTGCCTCCTAATACGGTTAGAGGGACAAGAAGTTTTCTAGGACATGTTGGTTTCTACAAGCGTTATATAAAAAAAATTTTCAAAAATTAGTAAGTCATTATTTCAACTTTTAGAAAAGGATACAATATTTAATTCTAATGAGGAATGCATAAAAGCATTTGAATTACTAAAAGAAAAATTAATCACCGCTCCTATAATAGTTCCACTTAATTGGGAGAAATCATTTGAAATAATGTGTGATGCTAGTGATCAAGCTATTGGAGCTGTTTTAGGGCAAAGGGATAACAAAGTTTTTAAAGTAATATATTATGCTAGTAAAATTCTAAATGATGCTCAAATTAATTACACCACTACTTAAAGAGAGTTCTTAGCTATTGTCTATGCCTTTGATAAGTTTAGACCATACTTAATTGGAGGTAAATGTATAGCGCATACAGACCATTTTGTTGTCAAATATTTGATGCAAAAAAAGGATGCTAAACCGAGATTACTTCTGCTGCAAGAGTTTGATTTTGTGGTAGCAGATAAAAAGGGAACTGGTAATCAAATAGTTGATCATTTATCTAAACTAAAACGAGAAATATTAACTGATTTTGCAAATGAAATTTTAAAAACTTTCCCTAATGAGCAATTGTATAGTATTGATATAAAAATATATATAGTGGTATGCCGATATAGTAAATTTTATTGTGAGTAATATTCTACCACCAGAGGTAAACAATCAACAATTAAAGAAATTTATTCATGATGCAAGATTCTATTTTTGGGATGACCCATATTTATATAAGCAGTGTAAAGATTTGATCATTAGAAGATGTACGCCTTACGAAGAAACTGAACAAATAATTGAACGATGTCATGATTCTAATTTAGAGGACACTTTGGAACTAGTAGAACTGCACATCAAAATTTTGCAAGCTAGATTTTATTGGCTTACTCTTTTTAGAGATGTTAAAGAATATATTAAACATGTGATTGATATCAGCGAGTAGGAAATATTTCTAGAAGAAATGAAATTCCTCTGAATTGCACATTGGAAGTTGAAATTTTTGATGTGTGGGGATTAGATTTTATGGGATCATTTATGCCTTCATTTGGAAATTTATTTATATTTCTTTCTATTGATTATATATTCAAATGGATTGAAGCTATTGTTGTACCTAAATGTGATGCTCGAAGTGTTTCAAAATTTTTAAATAAAAATATTTTTACAAGATAGAGAATGTTGAGAGTGATTATTATGGATGTAGGATCCCATTTTAGGAATAAGAGGATCGAGAAATTGATTAGAAAATATAATATTATGCGTAGATTCTCTACTACTTATCGTCCCCAAACTAGCGGTCTAGCAGAGAAATCAAATCGTGAAATAAAGAAAATTTTAGGAAAAGTTGTAAATCCTGATAATTTGGATTGGTCTTCTAAATTAGATACTGCATTATGAGCATACATAACTTCTTATAAGACTCCTATTGAAATGTCCCTATATAGACTTATTTTATGTAAAACATGTCACTTACTAGTAGAGTTGGAACATAAAGCATTTTGAGCTATTAAGGAATTCAATCTTGAGCTATTGAGCTCTTATATATCTTAGTATTTTGTTTTATAATTGTTCTAATGTATTAGAAGATAATAATACCTTTGAATCCTACACAATTTTATATATCATAAATCAAGACAAATATTGGTATTGGATGAAAATTTGGGAAATCAGAGATGAGGGGTATTTTAGTTTCTCCGCTTCACTATTAAATCCGATATCTAAACAATGACATTTCTTCATCTCTGGAAAACTACTCTCTACAATGATAATTAGTAAAGTTACAAAGGAAAGTGTAATTTTAAACTATTGCATTAAAATGGGAAAGTCCATTGATGTTGGATCAATTATTTTTAAATCTATTATGGGTATTATAATGAATGGGCCTATAAGTAGACTGTGGCATCCTTCTATGATCTTCTTACTTTGCAGTCAATCTCAAGTACCAAATGAAAGTTGGGAGAAAGTGTTATTACCCTATCAATCCCAAACTAGCGGTCTAGCAGAGATATCAAATTGTGAAATAAAGCAAATTTTAGAAAAAGTTGTAAATCCTGATAAATTGGATTGGTCTTCTAGATTAGATGCTACATTATAGGCATACAGAACTGCCGATAAGACACATATTGGAATGTCCCTATATAGACTTATTTTTGGTAAAACATGTCACTTATTAGTAGAGTTGGAACATAAAACATTTTGAGCTATTATGGAATTCAATTTTAATCTAAAGGATGCTGGTGAGAAAAGATTATTGCAGCTCAATGAACTTGAAGAGATTAGAAATGAAGCATATGGTAATGCAAAAATCTATAAAGAGAAATTGAAAATATGACATGATCGAAGGATTATAAAAAAGAAATTTAAACCTGGACAAGAAGTTCTATTATATAATATTAGATTGAGATTATTTCCAGGAAAACTGAAATCTAGATGGTTAGGGCCATTCATTGTGATCAAAGTCTATCATTATAGAATTGTTGTTATTAAAGATCCTAAAATTGAAAAGATATTTAAAGTTAATGCACATCGATTGAAATATTATTATGAAGTGAACATGCCATAATTTAAGGAAATCTTGATTTTGAATCGTCCTGAATAAACGTTGGTGTGTCAGGCTGACGACGTTAAACTAAGCGTTTTGTGGGAGGCTACCCATATATATATATATATATATATNTGCGGGATACGTGGCGTGATTTTATTGGATACGCACGTTCCTCTACGTGCGTACTACTGATGTAATATTTTTTCCTATTTTGAAACTCTGACAATTTTTGAGTGCTTAATATGTAAATATTGAAGTTAATTCTTGAGATATATAATATTAATAATTTTGAGTGTTGTGACCTCTTTTTAATTTTAAATATTTATAAAAAAATATATTACAATATGTACATCTTCAAAAGGGTGTCCAGCCCTTATGTTCTTAAATAATCACACGGTCTATTTAAAAAATGGACAATCTTAGTTTTAAGATAATTAATATCTAAATTTTTCAAAAAAAAATTTATAATTTTCACATTTGTTTTTTAAAAATATTTATAATTTTCTCACAATAAATTTGGTGTTATCTTTACGAATGGCTATAACCACTGAAAATTTGATGAAGATATCTCATACAGATACATTTGGATTTTTGCATTTACGATTCCAAAATCATGTTGATTTTGAAACAACTGATATATTTCAAGTGGGATATCTGTTGTACTCTTTTTTGTGATTTTCTTTATTAGCATCTCTTTTGGATGTCTCTTCCCAAAAGGCCTCTATTTAAAAGAAATAGAGCGAGAAAATGGAAGAAATAATAGATTAAGATGATATAAAAAAAGAGTAGATATGAAAACGTGTATAGCATCCAACAACTCCAGCATCCAAACCATCAACTGAGTGGCTCTTGGATTTGTCCTCCTCTTTGGTGGTTTTTGTCGAGTCCTCTACCATCATGAGGCGGGTGATAGTCTTCATGTCTGGGGAGCGGGCGGTCCTTTAATCTTCACCCATCATCTCGCTATGCTCTCTTCTGCAAGCGGCGTTCAGATTGTTTGACTTTTTGGTAGGATGGGTGGGCGTATGCCTCTAGTGCGATGTGGTGGTTGGCTAACTCCAAGAGTCCAACCAAGCTTGTGGGTTGTTACAAACCTAAAGCATACTTGAATTGCTCGCTCCTTAGCCCTTGGGCTAGGGCTACCTGTGATCGCGAGTTCTAGATCATGCATTTCCAACATTTTTTTTTTGGAAACGAGTGACATGAGAACAAATGTTCGCATTTGGCCATTCTTTGACACGCCACAAGGTCTGTGAGTTCTTATGGGGTTTCCGGGCATTGGCAAGCTGCACTGTGAAAATCTTCTTGAATTCAGTGTAGGTGATTACTCTTATTGGGAGGTTATTAAACCACCTGAGGGTTGAGTCCCTCAGCGTGGTGTAAAATAATTATCACTTTAGTGTGTTGGAGATTTTGAGAAGATGGCTTCTGACTCAAATGAAGCAATGTACTCAGTTGGATCACTCCAACCCATGTATGATTCCAATGAAGGGAGTTTGAATTTTTTTGGTGGCTCAACATCAGAGATCTATTGAAAGAATGCATTCTCCCGAGTGGAGGTAGACCTTCATACGTGCAAACCATTGTCTAATCAATCGTGTAGACCTGCATTATGTTAATATTGGGAAGAATCCATCCTTTCTGCCTCCCGAGCCTCTTGGAGGCCTTGGGGTTCTTCTTCTTGAGGATTTTGCTCACGGGGAGCTTGCTCTCTTCCATCGAGTAAAGCACAAGTCAATTCTGCCATCTGACTCACTATTTAGTCTCTATAATATTGGATTTACTGTTGCATTATTTCCCTCGTGCACTCTATGTTTGTGGTGTCTCTTTGATGAGTTCAATCTCCATGGCGTACTCCTCTTCTTGTTGATGATATGATCCATGCTCACCTTACATTTTAAGATATTAAATACAGATATGTCATGTGAATTAAACCCAAGGTATAGAGTGTAAGACAAAAAAGAGAAAGAGGAAGCAAAATAGAGGGAGAAAGAGAGTGTGTGCATAGGAACACTAGAATTTTCCATAGAGTAAATCAGTAGTCATTTTGTAGTAGAAATGACCCCCAATACATAGATTTTGGGGTACCTGGTGCACAATTGTGCATTTGTCACTATTTTAATAGGGATATTACAAAGTATTATGACACATTTTCATATTCATAACCGACTCCAACACTCTTTCGTATTCATAACGATCTTAGCACCATTTTGTATTCATAACTACTTGAAAAGAGGCATCTGGCAACCCTGTAACCATATTACTTGGTCAGATGGAAACATTTTGTATGTTGATAGACATTTGATAGCTGAAAGACCGTCGACCAGTCCTCTCAAAAAAGAATTCTCAGAAGAGACCCTCTTGTCATTAGGATATACCACTGTAATCTGATGGAAAACTCTTCTTGGATAAGGAGTCTTCTCGAGAGTATCAAAAAGGCATTTTCACGGGTACCATTTTGCCATTTTATGAGGATTTTTGGAATCAGTCGAGGGAGTTGTTCATGTTAAGTGGTGGAGCCCGGTCCACATAATCAATTTGTTAATCTCTTTATTTCCTATATTTACTCCCTTATGCTATCTCTCTGCGTCTCACATATTCTCGCGCTCCTGCTAAACAAACTTTCCTGTTAAAGTTTGTATGCTACTTATAAAAGGGCAAAGCCAAAGACTTTCAAATCATCGTAATCCCTCTCCTCAACTAAAGAAAAAACACTTCTTCTGCGACTGAAGCCGAGGAGCGGGACCCTCGCCTCTTTTGCTGTTGTGCAAGGGAAAAGAAAGTTTGCTTTTTCTTTTGTTTTGTCCTCTTCTCACGTTGCTTTAAAGAGAGGAGATGAGATAAAAGAAAGTGTGGCTTCTTTTGTTTCAATCCACTTCTCATGTGGGTTTGGTAGAGAGAAGAGAGAAAATAAAGAGAGAATTATTTTCTTGTAGTCGTCGTATCGACGACGGTGCAATTTCCTCAAAGCAATAAAATCCTCTGCGGCTCTGTGGACGTAGGCAAATTTGCCGATTCACGTAAATTTTGTGTCGCCTTTTTCTGGTGTATTTTTTTCTCATCCCAATTTCTTTTCATTTTTTGTCGTCGTTTTTCATGACAATTGGTATCAGAGCCCATGTTCGGATCTGAGGAAGAACGATGGCCGGAGACGAAGTAAAGGTTTTTGAGATCGAGAAGTTCGAAAACACAAATTTTAGTTACTGGAGGATGCAGATAGAAGACTACCTCTGTGGGAGAAAACTTCATCTTCTGTTACTGGGAAAGCGATCGGAGAATATGGATGAAGCTTATTAGAATCTGTTGGATCGACATGTTATGGGGATTATTCGATTAACTCTATCAAGGTTCATTGTCCACAACGTCATAAAGGAGTGGACAACAACAGATATTATGGTGGCCTTATCTTGTAGGTATGAAAACCATCGACGAATAACAAGGAGCACTAGATGAAAAATTTATTCAATCTGAAGTTGGTGGAATGTGTGTCTGTTATTCAACATCTGAATGATTTTAACATCATCACAAATCAATTGCCGTCTGTTGAAATTGATTTTGACAATGAGATACGTGCGTTGATAATGTTGGCTTCAATATCAAATAGCTGGGAAACGATGAGAATGACAGTTAACAACTCTGCAGTTAAAACTAAGCTGAAATACAATGATATTTGTGATTTGATTTTAGCTGACGAGGTGCGCAGGAAGAATTTTGGTGAAACCTTAAGTTTGAGTTCGGCATTGAATGTTGATTCCAGAGAGAGAGATCAGGACAGGAACTCAAACAAAGGAAGGTCAAAATCAAAGCACAGAAGCATGAGCAAGTCAAAGTCTGGTCAGTAAGTAACTTGCTAGAATTATGACAAAACTGGCCACATAAAGAAGAACTGCAAAAATCCTAAGAAGACGGAGAACGTCAGTGCTAATGCTGTAACTAAAGAAGTGCAGGATGCACTATTACTTGCAGTGCATAGCTCCGTTGACGACTGGATACTGGACTCAGGGGCTTCTTTTCACACATCTTCTCACCGGGAGTCAATGTAAAACTATACTGCATGTGACTTTGGGAATGTGTACCTGGTTGATGGAGCAATTTTGAACGTGGTACGGATGAGAGATGTTGAAATCGCACTCCCTAACAAAAATAGATGGATCCTACAAAAGGTCAGACACATTCCTGAATTGAAAAAACACCTCATATCTGTTACGTAGCTCGATGAGAGAAGTCATTCGGTAGTGTTCTTTAATAGCACCTGAAAGGTTGCAAAATGAGCACTGATACTGGCTCGGGGTAAGAAGACTGATATGCTACATATGACTATTGGTTTAATCAATAATGTTGATACTACAGTTGCGAGACCACAACAGACATGTGGTATAGCAGGCTTGGACACATGAGTTAGAGAGGTATGAAAAAGCTTCAATCTCGAGGCAAGCTACTAGAATTAAAGTAAGTTGATCTTGACATGTGTAAAAGTTGCATTATGGGGAAGCAAAATAATGTCAGTTTCCTGAAAGGTGACAAAGTGTCAAAGGCAAGAAAACTGTAACTAGTACACACTGATGTGTGAGGGTCTTCCCAGTGGCATCCCTTGGAGGCTCTAGCTATTACGTCACATTCATAAATGACCACAGCAGAAAGCTATGAGTTTACTTTCTGAAGCACAAATTTGATGTATTTACTATGTTCAAAACTTGGAAAGCCATGGTTGAAATAGAGACAGATTTAAAACTAAAATGTTTGAGGTCTGATAATTATGGTGAGTACATCGATGATGGGTTCAATGAATACTGTGCAGCTCAGGGTATCAGAATGGAGAATACCATTCCGGGGACACCACAGTAAAATAGAGTTTTAGAATGCATGAACAGGACCATCAATGATCATTCCAAGAGCATGAGATTACATGTTGGACTACCACCAACCTTTTAGGCAGATGCGGCCATCACTGCAATGTACTTGATCAACAGAGGGTCATTCGTCCCATTAGACTGTGAATTACCTGAGGAAGTCTAGAGCGGCAAAGAGGTTAAATTTTCTCATCTTAAGACCTTTGGTTATCTTTCTTATGTTCTAATCAATCCTGATGCATGTAATAAGCTTGAGGCTAAGTCAAAGAAATGTTACTTCATTAGCTATGGAGACGAAGCATTTGGCTATCGTTTCTGAGATGATCAGGATCAGAATATTATCAAAAGCAGAAATATGATCTTTAATGAGAAGATGATGTACAAGGATAAAGATAGTACAAATCCTAAAACAGCTCCTCAAGAATCAGAGTTCGTGAAGTTTGACGATCTACCAAAGGTCACAGTACAGGGTCAGAGATCTAAATGATGACGAGGATGGGTCCGAAGCACCCATTCATATTATTCTGCAGCCAGGTTCAGAGTCATCCGCTACTCCAGCCGTCGTTTACAGGTTAGTCAGGAGCAGATGTTCGCCACAACGTACCTCACCAACTTTGATCTACATCTTGTTGAAGGATAATGGAGAACCCCAGAGATATGAAGAAGCCTTAGCAGATGAAAGTTCTAGCAAGTGGGAGCTGGACATGAAGGATGAGATGGATTCTCTGCTGAGAAATCAGACATGAGAACTAATAGAACTTCCACCAAGGAAGAAGACATTGCACAACAAGTGGGTGTACCAAGTAAAGACTGAGTTTTATGACAGTAAAATGTACAAGGCTAGACTTGTTGTAAAAGACATTTAATAGAGGCAAGACATTGATTACTCTAAGATATTTTCTCCTGTGGTGAAGCTCACAACCATTAGGATGGTACTAGCTATGATTGCTACTGAAGATCTATTTGTGGAGCAGTTAGATGAAGACAACCTTTATTCTTGGAGACCTTAAAGAAGACATCTACATGCGCCAACCTGAGGGGTTTGTGGTACCAGGAAAGGAAGATTCAGTTTGCAGACTGAAGAAGAGTTTGTATGGCCTAAAGCAAGCTCCTAGACAGTGGTACAATAAGTTTAATAAATTCATGCTTAATGCAGGGTACATCAGATGTCAGGCAGATCACTACTGCTATGTCAGATACTTTAACAATTCATATATCATCATGTTATTGTATGTGGATGATATGCTTATTATGGGGGCCAACATTGATGAGATCAATAATCTAAAGAAATAGATGTCAGAGCACTTTGCAATGAAGGATTTGGGAGCGACAAAATAAATCCTTGGCATGAGGATTGTTAGAGGCCGAGTCAGAGGTACGTTGAGGCTTTCAGAGGCTGAATATGTGAAAAAGGTGCTTAACAAATTCAATATGGACAAGACCAAGCCAGTTGACACACCTTTGGATGGTCACTTCAGACTCATCAAAAATCAGTTTCCCAAGGCAGAGGAGGAACAAGACTACATGAGTAGGGTTCCTTACGCTTCAGCTACTGCCTCACTCATGTATGCCATGTTCTGCACCAGACCGGACATCACCCATGCAGTTGGAGTTGTGAGTAGATACATGACTAATCCAAGGACGGAACATAGGGAAGCTGTCAAGTGGATCTTGAGATACATAAGAGGCTCTTTAGAAACTTGTTTGTTTTTCTCAGGAAAGAGCCAGAAGGTAAAGGGCAATGTTGATGCAGATTAAGATGGAGGCATTGATAGTAGGAAGAGAACTATAAGTTATGTTTGTATTCTTGGTGATTTCAAGCCACCTCAATTAATACTTTTATTGAGCTCGTTCCAGCTGGAAATCAAAATAGGTTGGCTCAAATTAAGTTATTTGAATTCTTTTCAGCTCGAAATCAGCTTCATTCGGCTCGAAATCAAAACTAGTTTGCTCAAACAAACTTTTTTGGAGCAATTTAATCTTTAAATAGGCTCAAAATCAGCTAGTGATTCGTTTTATTTAATTTTATTTAGCTATATGTATGTATGTATATATAGATTAAAAGAATGTTCGGAGGCTATCATACGAGCTCCCAACTACCCTCATTTGCCTAACTATTCGAGAACCGCCCTCACTATCAACAAACTGACACACGCACACATCACGGTTAAAGGCGCGCGTGCACATATATATATATATATATATATATATATATATATATATATANCAAACCGAACTCAAGATAAACACACTAGCCCGATTCAAGATGGATTCGCAGGCTAAGCGCAATATAGCTCGTCAGTCAAACACAAGACAAATTTCCCAATTGATCTCGAGAAGAATTCACCAAATTCATGGTAAAACCACCAAATAGACCAAGCGCAAGCATAGTCGCCCAAGCCCAGTAGCTTGTTCGGCTACTTCATAAATGGATCAATGACTTCTCAGCAAGTTGACTGTAAGTCTGTGTTCTCAGTCAAGCTACACATTTCATGCATTTTACAATGAGTAACCAATGAGTTTTGCTTTATGTTTTTCTTCTTCATGTAACTCAATATGTAGTTTTTTTCTGTAGCACTCAAATAACAACCCAAAACTATAAAATTAGGGTTGTGAAAAGTGGCGGGGTGTAAGTAATCTAGCCTAAATTCTTGTAATTGATATTAATTTAGTGAAATCTTATAGCTTCTCTCTCTAAATTACCTCTTTTATCTCTCATCTTTTCTCTTTGTTCTCTGTAAGATTCAGGTGTGATTCATGGGCATTTCAGTATTCAACAATAAAAGATATCTATAAGTCATGCAACAACGTATCAAATAAAAGCAATAGATAGATTTATATGGATATTCCTTAGATGATGGATCTCACTTCTTTTGACTCTTCGGGAACATTAATACCACGACCAAGAGGACTGGAGACACCATCTGAATCGCTTTGCGTCTTGAGTTTACTTTCATTTGTTGCCTCTTCATCCCTAAGAACTTCGTCTAAATCTTCATGGGAAGAAACACCTATCATGCTATCCTCAGCACTGAGAGAATCATCTGCAGCTCTCAAACCATGAGCCACAATTTTGCTCCTTTTGCTGGATAATAAATCATCATTGCAGGACTGAGATAATTTGGCATGCTCTTTGGATGTTGATGTTATAGTATATGAATTAAAGGGCAATTTTTCTCCTGACTTCAAGCAGTCTTCCAACCATTGATAATTGATCAAACTCTACAATAGACATTACCTATCAGAATACAATACATTATGAAGTCTAAACTTTTAATATAAAATTAAACACAAGACTTGAAAAGCTTCTCAAAAATATAATTGAAACAAAAAGGAACGAATTTTGAGGCCTAAGAGCCATTGAAGGACAAAAACCCTCAAAGGAACTGGCAGTCGATCATTTTATTTAGGAATTGTGAGCATGTGCTGAGCTCAACCACTTGAAGTCAACTTGATGTCACCCCTAGATGTCATCACCTAACAAAATTACCATATAAGCAACATCGCAACGTAATAAAAACAAGTGACTCTAAAACATACTATACAAAAGAGCAAATCATGTACTCTTCACAAACCTAACTTGCATTGAGTCAATGCAATACAAAAGGTACAATATCTTAAAGTAGTTATACTATTTTTAGTTTATGAGAAATAAATTTGAAGTGAAAAAATAACATGGTAGACTCAAGTTCTACCACTTTGACTTTGTAATTCCATCAGAGAATATTATCTTACATTTCCTTACCCAAATCTTAATCAGTATAGACATGACTCATTCGCCATTAAAATATGTGCCAGCTTGTACCCAAGCCAACCGAACCTCTCCATCCTCAATGTCACTAAGCTTATCCAAATAGTTTATAGCAAACTTTATGAATACAAATTTTTCATTCATTCCTAATAGAATTGCTTTAGCAATTAAACTTATTTTTCACAAATCATTTCAAACCTTTTGAATATATATAACCTTACATATCATATCGCATATAAAATTGCCAAAAGAAACGAAGAAAGAAATGTTTTAAAAAAGATTCAAAAGAATCCATGCCAAGGTATAGAAATAATCTCGGTAAAGTTGTACTGACAATTGTATAATTACATGAGGAAAGGAGTGTAAACGAGTCGAGTTAAGCTCGAGTAATTCTCAGCTTGAGATTGATTAATTAATCGAGTTCGAGCTTGAGCTCGACCATAATTCTACGAGTTTGAGTCAGCTTATGAGCCGACTCGTTGATTAACAAATAGAGAACAATAATTCAAGCTAGTTTATAATAAAATGAAAAATAAATTTAACAATTAAGAGAAAAATAATAAAAATAATACGTGATATTAAATATAAAATATAAATTTTAAACATTTCTACTAAATTATAAATAGAACATAAATTTTAATACATTTTGAAAGTATTTTATAATAATTTTCTTTTAAATGAGTCGGTTCAAAAGCAAACAAATTGAGTTAGATTTGGCTTGAGCTTGGCTAGTTCATCAAGCTTAGCTCCCGAGCCACTTATCAAGTAGAATCCAAACTGACACACGAGTCAACTTAGCTCTATTACACCCTTACATAAGGATCATTTAAGTCCTCAAAAAGATAAGAGAAAACATAACAATTAATGATGCCCATCAACATGAACATATACATTGTAGTGAAAGTGAATCATCTAAAATGACTTTAACCTTTGATGTTGAATGACAAGGTTGAGAAAATTTTACCCCTCTCGACGGCACATTGTTAGGCCAAAAGAACAAGTAATAGGAAAACTAATTGTTGGAGAAGATAATCACAACCACAGGCAACATAAAGATCCATCACAACACCAAAATTCTCTACAAAATAAGAATGGTCAGATGGCCACCATCACTAAAAGGTTCTTGTAGAGAGGAATATAGTCATTCCCTCACCTTCAACTTGATATTGATTCCACTGCAAAGAATCCAGGAAGTCAAATAGAGTTGAAGACAATAGAAATCAACGTTTTAGGGAGAGCGCTTTAGTCTAATAATGAAGTGCCATTCAAGTCACTAGTTGCCAAGTAGTTCAAGCATCAACATCGTGCTAATTGTCTAAGTCAAAGTTTTTCATCCATAACCGATCAAAAAAGAAATGGTAAAAGCTCTAATTTCTTGTAACAAATTTTCATTCTTTCATGATTGACATTCTCCTCCAATAAAAAAAGGCATCAGATAGAGAAAGGAAGAAATTGATTGATCTTTTCTTGGATCATCTAAAACACAAAGAGAGAGAGGGGGAGCTTGAAGAAGATAGAGAACTTTCTTTCTCCCTTTTGTAATGTCTAGTGCTATTCTAACATAAAATAGTAACTTCCTGCATCCAATTAGGGTTGTCAAAAATTGATCCAACACGCCAACATGACTAGAAAAATCCGGGTTAGAGTTGATCTGAATATGCCAGAGAATTTAACCTGTTTATTATTCGAGTCGCATTTAGGTTGAACCCGAAAAACCACACATTACCCAAATAATCACAAAATCTCATGTCGGGTTCGGGTTAGCGGGTCAAGCTCGGTTTCGGGACTTATTTTTTGACCCGTTTATTTTTATAATCGAGTCATTTGCAGGTCAAACCCAAACCCGACCCGCCAACCCGAATTGATACCCCTACATCCAATCCAGAATCAAGATTAAACTCATTTTCCACGTCCCCAGATCGCTTACTCGACATGCTAGATGGATCCCTTTTCGATGTCTTGCAGATGAGTTTGAAAAATAATCTACTATTGTAAGTAACTAAGTGCTACTCTGATTTCTTAAAGTATGTGTCACTATCACAAGATTGTATACTACAATGAAATATATTATAGCTTCTCCCATTAAATTTCTATCTCATATTTCATAATCACGATGAATCCATTGCATAGCCATCCTACTACGATCTATATTGGTCTTTTACTCGCCTAAAATAAAAATTCATTCTTCAGCAAGCATATGGTACAATAGTTCATCCAACTCTTCTAAATATCAATTATTTAAACTAAATGCTAATCCAACTTGAGGAACAAAAGAATTAACCACACTTATAATATCCTAGTAGATAATTAACTTAATAATAATCAACCCTATCACTAGTCATATTTGCTTTAACAATTTTATCTATCAATTATTTATCCTGTACCATTCCAATCATATTCCTATTGTCAGTCTATCCAACCAAAAATTAACTTACAACATTTCCCAGTGTCCTTAGATTTTTTCCCTTTCCATTATTTAGTTTTTCATAAGCAAGTAATATTATTCCTTTTCTAATCATTGTATCAAATTATTCTCGTCTTTTCTTTCAAAATTCACAAATTCCATTTAGCAAATCTTTTCATAGATTTAAATCCATTCAACCCTTGCTTATTTTTCATCACTCGGGATAATTGCTAGCATGTCATTTCAGAATAGTGTTCTAGCCCATTAAAACGGAATTAAAACAAACCTTCCAGGAAAGTATGTGCAACATGGAATAACTTCAAATGCAGGTTTCCATTGCCACACAGCCAAGTTAGCAATAAATTGTCATTTTACATACAAAGCAAATCGCACCATGAGACTTCAAAAATAACCAATGCAAAAACAATATATAAATATATACAGTGAGAGAGAGAGAGAGAGAAATTATATTTTCAAATACTATTTCACATACACCCATCAAAACGCACCCACCCCGCAAATTTAAGGCCTTGAACCCAAGATCTCTTGATTGAAAGATAAAGTTCTCAACCACCAGGCCAAAGTGGCATGCATATATATTTCAAATAGTTGCTACTAAGAAAACCCCATCATATTGAAATCTTTGGTTCATATATCTGATTTACAGTAAAATTAGCACGACTTATGTTAAGTGCATTCTCATGCATCCCCACAACTAGCATTAATGATTATTTAGGTAATTAATGTTCATCATTTCTTTCCTGCACATTGATATTGTTAACCAGTCTAAGCGTTGCTTCACATAAGCAGTAGGAATACCTTCCATGCTTTAGTTAGAAGGATGTAATAAACAAAATCCTCGCGATCCTGCCATCCAACAATTGAATTGGAGAGGGGATAATATATGACGCCTTAACCCTGTTTAAGCAAAAAGGCAATTTTCATGACTTAAATGTGTTTTCATGTCAAAAGTAGAAAACCTAACCATTGCACCGACGGTCTCTCGCAATGCCTAATCCTTAAACACTCTTAGGCGGTGTTTAATCAAATCCCGTAAATCCAATAATCTGTGCTACGGAGATTAGCTCGTGGACGACAGTAGAATAAATTCATAAATCCGCCTCACAATTGAACTTACTAAATCCAGATTTATGTTGTAATAAGAAATGTACGCAGGAAGAAAAGATAGAACACGAAAAACGAAGTAGATTCAGCAACAGTGAAGAAGAATAAAGTCAAAAACCACTCACTCCTTCGAAATTTTGCAACTTTCGAAAGCTCACTTGTTGAAGAAGTGACCTAAAGTCTATGGCAAAAATATGAGTCACTCTCTCCGAAAATCCATCTTCAACTTTAGCCCCCATTTGTAACAACTTCTGCTTCCATACCTTGCAAGAAATTGAATTAAACACAGGACAACTAATGCCCATTAGGTGAAGAGATAAAATAACTTTTATAACCATCAAAAGCATCGCTAAAACAGCAGTTAGCCATGAAAAGCGAAAGAGGTGTTCGTGGATAGAATCCAATGAAGAAAGCAATTAAGACCTTGAGCCTTTGGGACCGCATACCCTCCGGCACTAGGAAGACATTCATGCCTCTGAAGATACCGTCGGGATCCAAAGACGGTGACCGCCGCTTTCGTGCTACCCTTGGCGCCATCTCACAGTGGCGTGCTCAGCAGATACCACCTCTTCACCTTCTCCTTTGAACCCTTTCTGCGAGGCGCGAGGATCAACTTATGCGCGAGTAATAACGAAAATGCCATCGCCGGGTAAGCGGGACGCGCTGCTCGATATATGTTGGATTGTGTGGTTTCCCTTTGTTTATTAGACGGTTCTCTTTATTTTTAGACCGTTGCCAAATTTACTTTTTAAAATATTTTGGATATCACTGAAAATTATTAGAATTACATATTCACATTAAACGTTAATATTCATATCCTCAGCATCAAATACATTTACTTTTGAAACTCTTATCTTTCTGTCTAATTATTAGATGCGGAGAGCGCACTCAGAACTGTGTGTGCTCTCCGATCACAGCCGCACATCGCGGCTGTATGAAAGTGGTCCTACNTGATCCTGCCATCCAACCATTGAATTGGAGAGGGGATAATATATGACGCCTTAACCCTGTTTAAGTAAAAAGGCAATTTTCATGACTTAAATGTGTTTTCATGTCAAAATTAGAAAACCTAACCATTGCACCGACGGTCTCTCGCAATGCCTAATCCTTAAACACTCTTAGGCGGTGTTTAATCAAATCCCGTAAATCCAATAATCTGTGCGACGGAGATTAGCTCGTGGACGACAGTAGAATAAAATCATAAATCCGCCTCACAATTGAACTTACTAAATCCAGATTTATGTTGTAATAAAAGATGTACGCAGGAAGAAAAGATAGAACACGAAAAACGAATAACATTCAGCAACAGTGAAGAAGAATAAAGTCAAAAAACACTCACTCCTTCGAAATTTTGCAACTTTCGAAAGCTCACTTGTTGAAGAAGTGACCTAAAGTCTATGGCAAAAATATGAGTCACTCTCTCCGAAAATCCATCTTCAACTTTAGCCCCCATTTGTAACAACTTCTGCTTCCATACCTTGCATGAAATTGAATTAAACACAGGACAACTAATGCCCCTTAGTTGAAGAGATAAAATGACTTTTATAAGCATAAAAATCATCGCTAAAACAGCAGTTAGCCATGAAAAGCGAAAGAGGTGTTCGTGGATAGAATCCAATGAAGAAAGCAATTAAGACCTTGAGCCTTTGGGACCGCATACCCTCCGGCAC
>JXCR01127924.1:73458-101365 GCA_002079205.1 Phalaenopsis hybrid cultivar
GCGGGATACGTGGCGTGATTTTATTGGGTACGCACGTTCCTCTACGTGCGTACTACTGATGTAATATTTTTTCCTATTTTGAAACTCTGACAATTTTTGAGTGCTTAATATGTAAATATTGAAGTTAATTCTTGAGATATATAATATTAATAATTTTGAGTGTTGTGACCTCTTTTTAATTTTAAATATTTATAAAAAAATATATTACAATATGTACATCTTCAAAAGGGTGTCCAGCCCTTATGTTCTTAAATAATCACACGGTCTATTTAAAAAATGGACAATCTTAGTTTTAAGATAATTAATATCTAAATTTTTCAAAAAAAAATTTATAATTTTCACATTTGTTTTTTAAAAATATTTATAATTTTCTCACAATAAATTTGGTGTTATCTTTACGAATGGCTATAACCACTGAAAATTTGATGAAGATATCTCATACAGATACATTTGGATTTTTGCATTTACGATTCCAAAATCATGTTGATTTTGAAACAACTGATATATTTCAAGTGGGATATCTGTTGTACTCTTTTTTGTGATTTTCTTTATTAGCATCTCTTTTGGATGTCTCTTCCCAAAAGGCCTCTATTTAAAAGAAATAGAGCGAGAAAATGGAAGAAATAATAGATTAAGATGATATAAAAAAAGAGTAGATATGAAAACGTGTATAGCATCCAACAACTCCAGCATCCAAACCATCAACTGAGTGGCTCTTGGATTTGTCCTCCTCTTTGGTGGTTTTTGTCGAGTCCTCTACCATCATGAGGCGGGTGATAGTCTTCATGTCTGGGGAGCGGGCGGTCCTTTAATCTTCACCCATCATCTCGCTATGCTCTCTTCTGCAAGCGGCGTTCAGATTGTTTGACTTTTTGGTAGGATGGGTGGGCGTATGCCTCTAGTGCGATGTGGTGGTTGGCTAACTCCAAGAGTCCAACCAAGCTTGTGGGTTGTTACAAACCTAAAGCATACTTGAATTGCTCGCTCCTTAGCCCTTGGGCTAGGGCTACCTGTGATCGCGAGTTCTAGATCATGCATTTCCAACATTTTTTTTCTGGAAACGAGCGAAATGAGAACAAAGGTTCGCATTTTGCCATTGTTTGACATGCCACAAGGTCTATGAGTTCTTGTGGGGTTTCTGGGAGCTGGCAAACTGCATCGTGAAAATCTTCTTGAATTCAGCGAAGGTGATTACTCTTATTGGGAGGCTATTAAACCACCTGAGGGCTGAATCCCTCAGCGTGGTGTAAAATAATTATCACTTTAGTGTGTTGGAGATTTTGAGAAGATGGTCTCTGACTCAAATAAAGCGATGTACTCAGTTGGATCACTCCAACCCATGTATGATTCTAATGAAGGGAGTTTGAATTATTTTGGTGGCTCAACATCAGAGATCTATTGAAAGAATGCATTCTCCGGCTGGAGGTAGACCTCCATATGTGAAAACCATTGTCTAATCAATTGTGTAGACCCACACTATGTTAATATTGGGAAGACTCCATCCTTTCTGCCTTCTGAGCCTCTTGGAGGCCTTAGGGTTCATGTTCTTCTTCTTGAGGATTCTACTCACGGGGAGCTTGCTCTCTTCCATCGAGTAAAGCACAAGTCAATTATGTTATATGACTCACTATTTGGTCTTTATAATCCTGGATTTACTGTTGCATTATTTCCCTCATGCACTCTATCTTTGTGGTGTCTCTTTGATGAGTTTAATCTCTGTAGTGTACTCCTCTTCTTGTTGATGATATGCTCCATGCTCACCTTACATTTTAAGATATTAAATACAAATATGTCATGTGAACTACACCCAGTGTATAGAGTGTAGGGCAGAAAGAGGAAGCAAAATAGAGGGAGAAAGAGAGCGTGTGCACAGGAACACTATAGTTTTCCATAGAGTAAATCAATAGTCCTTTTGTTGTAGAAATGACCCCCAATACATAGATTTTGGGGTACCTGGTGCACAATTGAGCATTTGTCTTCATTTTAATAGGGATATTACAAATTATTATGACACATTTTCATATTCATAACCGACTCCAACACTCTTTCATATTCATAATGATCTTAGCACCATTTCGTATTCATAACTACTTAAAAAGGGGCATATGGCAACCCTGTAACCATATTACTCGGCCGGATGGAAACATTTCTTATGTTGATGGACATTTGATCGGCTGAAAGGTCATCGGTCAGCCCTCTCAAAAGAGGCCCACTTGTCATTAGGATATACCACTATAATCTGATGGAAAACTCTCCTTGGATAAGGAGTCTTCTCGAGAGTATCAAAAAGGCTTTTTCACGGGTAACATTTTGCCATTTTATGAGGATTTTTGGAATCAGTCAAAGGAGTTGGTCATGTTAAGTGATGGAGCCCGGTCCACATAATCAATTTGTTAATCTCTTTATTTCCTATATTTACTCCCTTATGCTCTCTCTCTACGTCTCACACATTCCTGCGCTCCCGCCAAACAAACTTTCATGTTAATGTTTTTTATGCTACTTATAAAAGGGCAAACCAAAGCCTTTCAAATCATCCTAATCCCTCTCCTCAACTAAAGAAAAAGCACTTCTTCTGCGACTGGAGCAAAGGAGAAGGACCCTCGCCTCTTTAGTTATTGTGCAAGGGAAATGAAAGTTTGCTTTTTCTTTTGTTTTGTCCTCTTCTCACGTGGCTTTAAAGAGAGGAAAGGAGATAAAAGAAAGTGTGGTTTTTTTTTCATTCCACTTCTCACATGGGTTTGGTAGAGAAAAGAGAGAAAATAAAGAGAGAATTATTTTCTTGTAGTCGTCGAATCGATGACGGTGTAATTTTCTCAAAGCAATAAAATCCTTTGCAGCTCTGTGGACGTAGGCAAATTTGTGGAACCACGTAAATTTTGTATCGCCTTTTTTATCGTGTATTTTTTTTCTCATCCCAATTTCTTTTCATTTTTTGTCGTCGTTTTTCATAACAATTGGTATCAGAGCCCCGGTTTGGATCTGAGGAAGAACGATGGCCGGAGACGAAGTGAAGGTTTTGGGGATCAAGAAGTTTAAAGGCACAAATTTTAGTTACTGGAGGATGCAGATAGAAGACCACCTCTGTGGGAGGAAACTTCATCTTCTTTTACTGGGAAAGCGACCAGAGAAAATGGATGAAGCTGATTAGAATTTGTTAGATCAGCATGTTATGAGGGTTATTCGATTAAACCTATCAAGATTCGTTGCCCACAACGTCATAAAAGAGACGACGACAATAGATCTTATGGTGGCCTTATCAGGTATGTATGAAAACCATCAGCGAATAAAAAGGTGCAATTGATGAAAAATTTATTCAATCTGAAGATGACGAAAGGTGTATCTGTTGTTCAACATCTGAATGATTTTAACATCATCACAAATCAATTGTCGTTTGTTGAAATTGATTTTGATGATGAGATACGTGTGCTGATTTGTTGGCTTCATTGTCAAATAACTGAGAAACCATGAGGATGACAGTTAGCAACTCTGCAGATAAAACTAAGCTGAAATTCAATGATATTTGTGATTTGATTTTAGCTGAGGAGGTGCGCAGGAAGAATTTTGGTGAAACCTCAAGTTCAAGTTCGACACTGAATGTTGATTCCAGAGAGAGATCACAGGACATGAACTCAAACAAAGGAAGACTAAAATCAAAGCACAGAAGCAAGAGCAAGTCAAAATATGGTCAGTGTGGCAAAACTGACCACATAAAGAAGAACTGCAAAAATCATAATAAGACGGAGAACGTCAGTGCCAATGCTGTGACTAAAGAAGTGCAGGATGCACTATTACTTGTAGTTCATAACTCCATTGACGACTGAATACTAGACTCAGGGGCTTCTTTTCACACATCTTCTCACCGAGAGTTAATGCAAAACTATGTTGCAGATGACTTTGGGAAGGTGTACCTGGCTGATAGAGCAACTTTGAACGTGGTGGGGATGAGAGATGTTGATATTGCACTCCCTAATAAAAAAAATGGATCCTGCAAAAGGTCAGACACATTCCTGAATTGAAAAAGAACCTCATATTTGTTGGGCAGCTCGATCAGAGAAGTCATTCAATAGTATTCTCTAATAGCACCTAGAAGGTTGCCAAATGAGCAATGGTACTGGCTCGGAGTAAGAAGACTGATACGTTATATATGACTACTGGTTTAATCAACTATGTTGATAGTACAATTGACAGACATGTGATATAACATGCTTGGACACATGAGTTAGAGAGGTATGAAAGAGCTTCAGTCTCGAGACAAGCTACCAAAACTAATGCAGTTGATCTCAGCATGTGTAAAAGTTGCATTATAGGGAAGCAGAAGAAGATCAATTTCCTAAAAGGTGGCAGATTGCCAAAGGCAAGAAAATTGTGACTGGTACACACTGATGTGTGAGGGCCTTCCCCAGTGGCATCTCTTGGAGGCTCTAGCTATTACGTCGCATTCATAAATGACCACAACAGAAATGTATAGGTTTACTTTCTGAAGCACAAATATGATATATTTACTGTGTTCAAAACTTGGAAGGCCATGGTTGAAACAGAGACAAATCTAAAACTGAGATGTTTGAGGTCTGATAATTGTGGTGAGTAAATTGATGATGGGTTCAAGGAATATTGTGCAGCTCAGGGTATCAGAATTGAGAAGACCATTCCTGGGACACCACGGTAAAATGGAGTTTTAGAACACATGAACAAGACCATCAATGAGCATGCCAAGAGCACGAGATTACATGTTGGACTACCACCAACCTTCTAGGCTGATGCAATCATCACTGCAGTTTACTTGATCAACAGAGGGTCATTCGTCCCATTAGACTGTGAATTACCTGAGGATGTCTGGAGCGGCAAAGATATTAAATTTTCTCATCTTAAGACCTCTAGTTATCTTTCTTACGTTATAATCAATTCTGATGCACGTAGCAAGCTTGAGGCAAAGTCAAAGAAATATTATTTCATTGGCTATGGAGACGAAGCATTTGACTATCGTTTCTGGGATGATCAGGATCAGAAGATTATCAGAAGCAGAAATATGACCTTTAATGAGAAAATGGTGTACAAGGACAAGGTTAATACAAATCCTGAAGCAGCTCCTCAAGAATCAGAGTTCGTGAAGTTTGACGATTTAAAAAAGATCACAGTACAGGGGCAAAGATCTGAATGATGATGAGGATGGGTACGGAGCACCCATTCATATTATTCTGCAGTCAGGTTCAGAGTCATCCACTACTCCAGCTATCGTTCGCAGGTTAGTCAGGAGCAGATGTTCGCCACTACGTATCTCACCAACTTTGAACTACATCTTGTTGACAGATAATGGAGAACCCCATAGATATGAAGAAACCTTAGCAGATGAAAGTTCTAGCAAGTGGGAGCTGGCCATGAAGGAGGAGATGGATTCCCTGCTGAGAAATCATGGGAGCTAACAAAACTTCCACCAAGGAATAAGGCATATCACAACAAGTAGGTGTACCGGGTAAAGATTGAGTTTGATGGCAGTAAAAGATACAAGACTAGACTTGTTGTAAAAGGCATTCAATAGAGGCAAGACATTGATTACTCTAAGATATTTTCTCTTATGATGAAGCTCACAACCATTAGGACAGTACTGGCTATGGTTGTTATTGAAGATCTATTTGTGGGGGAGTTAGATGTGAAGACAACATTTCTTCTTTGAGACCTTAAAGAAGACATCTACATGCGCCAACCTAAAGGGTTCGTGGTACCAGGAAAGGAAGATTTAGTTTGCTGACTGAGGAAGAGCTTGTATGGCCTGAAGCAAGTTCCTAGACAGTGATACAAGAAGTTTGATAAATTCATGCTTAATGCAGGGTACATCAGATGCTAGACAGATCACTGTTGTTATAACAGATACTTTAATAATTGCTATATCATATTGTTGTTGTATGTGAATGATATGCTTATTGCGGGAGCCAACATTGATGAGATCAATAATATGAAGAAGCAGATGTCAGGGCACTTTGCAATGAAAGATTTGGGAGCGACAAAATAAATTCTTGACATGAGGATTGTTAGAGGCCGAATCAGAGGTACGTTGAAGCTTTCAGAGGCTGAATATGTGAAAAAAGTGCTTAAAAAATTCAATATGGACAAGACTAAGCCAGTTGTCACACCTTTGGGCAGTCACTTCAGACTCGTCAAAAATCAGTTTCCCAAGGCAGAGGAGGAACAAGACTACATGAGTAAGGTTCCTTACGCTTCAGCTATTGCCTCACTCATGTATGTCATGGTCTGCACCGGGCCGGACATCACCCATGCAGTTGGAGTTGTGAGCAGATACATGAATAATCTAAGGACGGAACATTGAGAAGCTGTGAAGTGGATCTTGAGATACCTAAGAGGCTCTTCAGAAACTTGTTTGTGTTTCTCAGAAAAGAGTTAGGAGGTAAAGGGCTATGTTGATGCAGATTAAGATAGAGACATTGACAGTAAGAAAAGAACTACAAGTTATGTTTATACTGCAATATCATGAGACTCAAATCTACATAAGACAGTTTCGTTGTCCACTATAGAAGCTGAGTACATTGCAGTGTCAGAGGCTGCTAAGGAGATGATATGGCTGCAAAGTTTCTTGAAGGAATAGGGTAAGGCGGTTCAGAAGAACACTCTTTACAGTGATAGTCAGAGCACCATATTTCTTGCCAGAAATCCAACATTTTAATCTAAGACCAATCACATTCAGATAAGGTATTACTTTATTTGATCATTGTTAGATGACAGACAGTTACTACTTGAGAAAATTTGTGGAAGGAAGATCCCCACTGATATGTTGACCAAGGGCGTTACACTTGAGAAACTGAAGTTGTGCTTGACTTCAGTTGGTCTTTTAGCTTGAAGACAAGACCTTCAATTGCAGAGGTGTAAGATATCACGTTTGAGGAAAATGATGATACAACCAGTGGATAATGCAGTTTGTGTCCCGGTCTCTAAGTGAGAGAATTGTTAAGTGGTGGAGCCCAGTCCACATAATCAATTAGTTAATCCCGTTTATTTCCTATATTTACTCCCTTATCTCTCTCTGCATCTCATGCGTTCCCAACGCTCCTTCAAGCGGTTCCCGCGTTGCTCCTAGTGGTCCCGTCGAAGCAACTTTCCTGTTAAAGTTTTTATGCTACTTATAAAAGGGTAAAGCCAAATCCTTTCAAATCATCCTAATCCTTCTCCTCAACTAAAGAAAAAACACTCCTTCTGCGGCTGAAGCAAAGGAGCGGAACCCTCGCCTCTTTAGCTGTCGTGCAAGGGAAAAGGAAGTTTGCTTTTCCTTTTGATTTGTCCTCTTTTCATGTGGCTTTAGAGAGATGAGAGAAGATAAGATAAAGTGTAGTTTTCTTATATTGCAATACACTTCTCACGTGGGTTTGGTAGAGAGAATAGAGAAAATAAAGAGAGAATTATTTTCTTATATTCGTCGAATCGACGACGGTGTAATTTTCTCGAAGAAATAAAATCCTCTGTTGAACCACGTAAATTTTGTGTTGCCTTTTTCTGGTGTATTTCTTTTCTCGTCCCAATTTTTTTTTCATTTTTGGTTGTCGTTTTTCACAACAGGTCAATAAATGACTGTCCATCGGATTGGACTCCTATTTCTTTGTTCCAGTATGCTTCCGTTCGGTCGGCTCAAAGTTCCGACCGAAGGAAATAATGCTTGATATTTATGTTTTTTATTATCCTCATGTACTGTCTTTTGGTATTTGTAAGCCAGACCCACTGAATTTTCTTGAAATTCGTGCATACATATTTGTGATGTACAATAACTGTATACGTCCACTTAAAACGTATATATACATATACTGTCCACGCTTAATAAAGTCTCTTTTTTTAAAATACTAAAAAAAAATCACAAAATAATGACAAGGAGCATTTACAAGCATACGACCCAATTTTTTTCTATTTAGATTTCTAACACATAAAATTTGGCTTTTACATTAATGCCACTCAAACCTTTCCAATCACGTAAAAAAATATATCACGTTTTAACATTAAAAGAAATTGAAAAATGATTTCTCATGCATCAACAAGTAGTGCAATTTATGATCCGATTTCAAGTTGAACTTGGTCGACTGAAAATCAACTCAAATGAACTGAGTGCGGCTCAAAATCAGCTTGTGACTCGTTATTGTTGATTTCAAGCCACCTCAATTAATACTTTTATTGAGCTCGTTCCAGCTGGAAATCAAAATAGGTTGGCTCAAATTGAGTTATTTGAATTCTTTTCAGCTCGAAATCAGCTTCATTCGGCTCGAAATCAAAACTAGTTTGCTCAAACAAACTTTTTTTGGAACAATTTAATCTTTAAATAGGCTCAAAATCAGCTAGTGATTCGTAATATTTAATTTTATTTAGCTGTATGTATGTATGTATATATAGATTAAAAGAATGTTCGGAGGCTATCATAAGAGCCCCCAGCCACCCTCATTTGCCTAACTATTCGAGAACCGCACTCACTATCAACAACCTGACGCACAAGCACACATCACGGTTAAAGGCGAGCGTGCACATACAAAACATATATATATATATATATATATATATATATATATATATACTTCAAACTAATCTCAAACCAGCTCAAATCGATCGAAATATGACTAAAAAATGGCTTGAAAATAATTCGATTTAGGTCGGCTCCTCTACTTCGATCTAGGGCTGTAAACGAGCCGAGCTTGAGCGAAGGCTAGGCTCGTGTTCAACTCGTTCGAAATAGCTCGTGTTCGAAAGCGGCTCGTGAACAGTGTGTTCGTGTTCGGCTCGATTTAAATATTCGTGTTTGTGTTCGTGTTCGGCTCGAAATTGGCTCGTTAGACTAAAATTGAGAAAATTAGACGTAAAATGTGGTATTCGAACTTGGATCGAAGAGAAACAAAATTCAAATCATTTTTGGACTTTTTATTATAGTTAAATTCACAGCCATATATGCAAGTAAAAATTGAATATTTGGCGTTAGATATATAAATACAATAACATTCGCAATGTTTTCTCCGCTTGGCTTCCAAAACAAACCTCCAACGGCTCCGTATCTCCACCTCGGCGCCGCCATTGCCAGAGGCTGCTCCACCTCCATTCGCTCACTCCTTTCCCGTTGTTCCTCTCTTCCCCACCTCCAACAAATCCACGCTCACCTTACGACCCACCCCCTCCTCTCCCCCACCCCTTTCCTCCATTCTCTCATTCGCTCAGCCGCCGCCTCCGGCAACCTCAATTACGCCGGCCATCTCCTCCACCATTTCCGGCCAACCTCCACAATTCCTTGGAACCTCCTCATCCAAGCCCACTCAAAATCCCCAAACTCCCGAGAATCCCTCCGGATCTTCCGCCACATGCTCGCCATCGATTCCTTCTCTCCTGACAAATACACTTACACCTTCCTTCTCACCTCCTGCACCCATGAACCCTCTCTGTCGGCCGGGGATGCCTCGTACGCCATGGCAATAAAATCAGGCTTCGCCTTCGATCTATACGTAGCCAATTCTCTTCTGAATATGCATTCAGAATTTGGCAGAATGTATTCCGCCCAACAGGTGTTCGACGAAATGCCGCTTAAAGACATCGTCTCCTGGACCAATCTCATCAAGGGGTACACAAAGCAAGGAAATATGGATATTGCCCGTAAACTGTTCGATGAATTGCCGCATCCGAATGAGGTCTCATGGGTTATCATGATTGCAGGTTATGTAAAGGCTGGAAACCACCATGATGCCGTAAAGCTCNGAATACACTTACACCTTCCTTCTCACCTCCTGCACCCGCGAACCCTCTCTGTCGGCCGGGGATGCCTCGTACGCCATGGCAATGAAATCAGGCTTCGCCTTCAATCTATACGTAGCCAATTCTCTTCTGAATATGCATTCAGAATTTGGCAGAATGTATTCCGCCCAACAGGTGTNCGACAAATACACTTACACCTTCCTTCTCACCTCCTGCACCCGCGAACCCTCTCTGTTGGCCGGGGATGCCTCTTACGCCATGGCAATGAAATCAGGCTTCGCCTTCGATCTATACGTAGCCAATTCTCTTCTGAATATGCATTCAGAACTTGGCAGAATGTATGCCGCCCAACAGGTGTTCGACGAAATGCCGCTTAAAGACATCGTCTCCTGGACCAATCTCATCAAGGGGTATGNATCAAATAGGGGTGAGCATTTGGTCAGTTTGGATTAACCCGTTTGTAAATTTGGTTATAAACCAATTACGACCGAAATCCAAAATCCGTAAAATCGAACCAATTAAAATTTTGATAAAATCATACATGCCACACAGTTCTTGTGGATGTAAATCTAACACATTGGTGTATAAGCCTATGAATAAGAAATCGCATTTGACTTATAAAAAGCTGGTAAAAAGAGTATTTTTGATTTGATGTTAAAAGATTTGAGTGTTATGCATGCAAATATTAAAATTTAAGTGCTAGGTATGNTCAGGTTGGAGCTGCATTGAAGTTGATGGTGAATTGCATGAATTCGTGGCGGACGATCGCCTTCATCTTCGAATTGTTGAGATTCGACAGAAGCTGACTGAAGTATTGAGGGAGGTGGCTGAGAAGGGAGGCTACCTTACGAATACAGAAGTAGCATTGTTTGACTTGAGCAAAGAGGATAGGGAGCAGGCAGTGCACTTGCACAGCGAGAAGCTTGCTGTGTCCTTCGGTCTCATGAGTGTGGCGGCGGGGTGCTCGATTCGCATAGTGAAGAGCCTCAGGATTTGTGAAGATTGCCATTCAGCAATGAAAGCTATCTCCTTTGTTTTTGAGAGGGAAATAGTGGTGAGGGACAGATCCAGATTCCATACTTTCAAAGAAGGCAAGTGTTCATGCTATGATTATTGGTAGCTAGGAAAAAAAAAGGGCTGAAATGGTACTTTAACTCTTTAAAGAGAAGTGTTTGATTTCATTTTGTTCATATATTTGGTTGTCCATAGTACCATTTAAAAAATTGATGAAACTTTTAAATTAGAATGTTTCATTTTTCTGTATCAAATAGGGGTGAGCATTTGGTCAGTTTGGATTAACCCGTTTGTAAATTTGGTTATAAACCAATTACGACCGAAATCCAAAATCCGTAAAATCGAACCAATTAAAATTTTGATAAAATCATACATGCCACACAGTTCTTGTGGATGTAAATCTAACACATTGGTGTATAAGCCTATGAATAAGAAATCGCATTTGACTTATAAAAAGCTGGTAAAAAGAGTATTTTTGATTTGATGTTAAAAGATTTGAGTGTTATGCATGCAAATATTAAAATTTAAGTGCTAGGTATGTAAATTCACAAGAAATGTGTGATATTTACAAATTGTTAATGCATTGAATTAGAATTGACCTTAAACTGTAATTTCATGTTATCAATACATCAGTAAAAAACAATAAGTCAATACAAAAGTACTGGATAGGATTCCAGGAAATAAATGGTAACAGCTAAATGCAAATGAAAATAAAAGCACCATAAGCAGTATCTACAAAATTACCCCATTTATTGGACATTATTTATTCATAAAACCTCTTACAACCAATATTTTAAGGCAGTTCTTCATCATAGTAGAAATATAAAATTACTGAATACACTCAGGCTTCTTGTTTTATTATCCGGTAAACATATCTCATACTCGAATAGACAGACTCATTGTCGTACGGCAAACAACATACAAAAAGGAACGGCACGGTGCGAAAATTGACCTCTAAACAGAGAAAATTCAAGTGCTTGCTATACCATTTTCAGCTGTGTGGTTCTCACTGTTCTCAACAGGATTCGGCATCTTCACGCGGGCTCTTATTTCTTCGTTCTTCTCTCCAAACTGGCTGAAATTTCCCTTGGACTTGAAGAGTTGGTTGTGATGATGCTTGCAGTAGAGCTTGCCATCGTGTGACATGTAATTGGAAGGACTGATGGTGCATCCTCCATGCGAGCATTTGAAGCATGGTCTGTGATATGAATTTCCATCAACAGCTACCTGGAAGAACATAAGAAAAATACTGATAAGAACTAGGAGGAGACTTCATGGCAGGACTTAAAAATCAGTTTTTTTCATGCAAAAGATGTAATTTTAAGGTTTCAATTGTATGAATGAAAGAGTCGAGGAAAAAAATATCACTATTTTAGCTTTTAAAGAGTAAATTACAGCTTTTCATGCATGGGTAAGGGGGGGCAGATGTAAAAATTGAAGTTAAGGTGTTAGACATGTAAATACCTAAGGATTGAGTGGTATGTATGTTAATCTTCCAAGATTTTATGAAGAGGTGAGAACTGGGCGGTATAACTAGGGGCTGTAAACGAGCCGAGCTTGAGCAAGCTCAAGTCCTATTCATATTCTGGTTGTGTTTGAAATGGCTCCCTAATAGCTTATTTGTGTCCGACTAGATTCAAATGATTTTGTTCGAATTAATCTAGTATTAGAGCTTGGCTCGAATTTAATTTGCTCATTTCATGAGACTAAAAAATGTGATAAAGTATTTTATTATTATTAAATAAATAAATTTTATTTTTACAAAACCTAATCTGAAATTTAAACAGTTTTTTTTTTTCCTTGCATTGAACAGCTTATTTTTTACTTTGTAAGGCATTTCTCACTGCAACATCCCCTACTTTCCGATGCGCGACACAAGTACTTGTATTATGGACCATCCCACCTCCACATGCATAGCAGCCGCTGGACCAACTCCAAGTTTTTTGGAGAATTTACATGCATACAAGTCTAATCCTACGTATTTAGATTAAAGTGGGGCAAGATTTTTAACTTTTTCAGGAGAATTTACAAACAAACCGGTCAAATCCTAGTATTTACATATTTAACACCCATCAAAGAATGCTTACAGCAGACATCAATTATATTTTAGGGATATTTACATACATGTCACCAAATCCTATGCATTTATATATCTATCACCTACTTATATTTTTTATAATTGTACTATCCAAAAAAATTTAAATAATAAAATAAAATGTTAAATTTTTAAACACATAAAAATTAATATAAAAAAGGATATAAAAAATATTCTTATTTAATTATTTTGAGCCAAAACAAACAAAAACACAAACGAATAAACCTTTTTTTTGTGTTCGACTTGTTTTTAAAATAAGCTCAAAAAAATTATTTGTGTTCGGCTCGCTTGCTAAACAAACAAATCGAACCATGAGCTGTTTATGAACAACGAGTTTTTTTGATAGCCCTAGGTGTCACCCTGTGCAATGGTGTTTTCGGCAAATGCATTTGAAAAATTCAAGGCATATAAAATTTAAATAGTTTATCTACATAAATTTTAGTCATTAATTCCTTGTGGAGATTTATAAACAAGAGATGATGAGATGAATATTAACAAGTTATTCTGTACTGAATATAATTTCAGTTGGGTGATTATTTGGTTTTTTTGTAGTTAATAATGGACTGTCCACATGGACTTAATTGATAATTGATAAAATATTATGTGCATGCAAGCACATTTTACTGACAACAAAATTGCTTGGCAATAGGTTGTAGATCTTGATAGTCATATTATCTAACATATCCATATGTAAGGCTGTTGAGCAAACAAGTACACTTGATACTCATTTGTACAAGGCTCGCTTAAATTCAATTATTTACATAATTTTACAAGTATGAGTGAAATTTTAAAAGCTTGTTATAAATGAACAAATTTGAACATTGACGCATTTGTTCATTTATGTATACAAAACATGCTCTTTTATTGTTTAACAGGTACCTTGCTAAGAAATGGATAACTGCTCAATTAATGAAAGCTCGGAAGCTTATTTGATGACTTTTCTATATTTTTGTATCAATTTTCATGTACATTAAACACTTGAAAAATCATAAACATTATTAGAGGAACAGGTTTGATAAAATATCAAATAAATAGTTGGATATGGAGATTTAAATTTATTCATAATTACACATAGCCAAACAACTTAAATTAACATAATGAATTACGACAGGTTTGATTAAATGTTTTAAATCCGGTTATCTTTAGTAACTAGGTTATATGTTTAAATCATTAGCTTCAAACAGATAATCTGTTAGGCTTTATGAAAGCTTGAACTAAATAAAAATATTAACAAACAGGATTGAATAAGATTTAAAAACCTGGGCGGCTGGGCCATGTTTATGATTAACTTGAGCTCAATAAGAAAATAAATGAACGAGCTTGAACAAGACAATGATTGGCTCAATTCGAATTGATTAATTTATAGTCTATCCATATATTATTTTCATTATATATATCTACAACCGTAATATTAACATGACTAAGAATACATCTAATAAAAGGTCACCTTAATTATGATTTTGCTATACATACTAAAAGATGTCAATGGCATAGTCAATCCCTTTGGAAGTAACAACAACAACAAAGCCTTAATCCCATTACATGCGGTCGGCTACATGAATCATTTTTCTCCATTGCGTCCTATTTAGTGTCATATTTTCATTTTATTCTAATAAATTAATATCATTTTTTATACAATAAGCCCAAGTTTTCCTAGGTATACTCTGCCTTTCTTAACATAAATCGGATCTAAAACATCTATTCTCCTAATCAAATCATCAAATGGTCGACATTTAATGTGACCAAACCATCTAAGACGATTCTCTCTAATTTTGTCCGTAACTGGAGCTGCACCAACCCTATCACAAAGATATTCATTTCACATTTTGTCTCTAAGTGTAAAGCCACTCATCCACCTAATCATTCTCATCTTGGAACATTTCACTTAGTATTATGCTTCTCTTTTAAAGGCCAACATTCAATGCCATAAATTATAAAACTAAGAAATATAGAAATTATAAAACTAAGATAATATCAATATTAATATGAATTATGTGTCCACTTTTAATATTTGAAAGAATTCAAGGCTTTATAAGATTAGATGAATGATTTAAATAATATTTTTGCTGCCTCATAATTGATGAAATATGCATTAGATCTGTTTGCTCTAAATTGACATATTCTTCTTAAATACTCTAACAAAAAGTTCAAAATTATGGCAATTCTGTTATTATATGGGCCGAGAAGAATTATACACTAAATTTAAATCATAGAATATAAATATTATTTGTTTGCCATTAATTTATGCATCCAGATTTATTGATGTACTTGAGGTAAATTATAAGCAATATATGTTTATATCATAAGAAAGTAAATAAGCCTTGGTTTAAATTATATCTTGTCTATCTTCTTGCTTCCTATACTACATTCCTTAATGTTTATAAAAATAACAAAATTCAAGGATGTCCCTCCTACTTATGAAACATGCTCCAACGGCAACATCATATAAAGTTAAACCCAATCCTATCAAAGAAATTATAGCTAATGAAATCACATATCCTCCTTTTGATGTTGACCTAAACATAGAAAAAGTTTATCATATGAAGAATTACACTTTATACAAAGCTTTCTTCGTGCTTAGGATCACACCTTATTTTGAACTAGTGCTCAAACATGAGTATGAGCTGACATTGAATTTGATAAATAAATGCTTATTCAACAAGCCATTGTTATAATTCAAGATTTGTATTTACCTCCTTTATTCCATTATTGAATTCATTTTAAGTTATCTACTATAGTTGAATAGTGGGCATAGTTAATCTTTAAGAAAATAATATAATTCATCAATACATATTTAGAATTAAATGAAAATATGACACTCAATAGGAAACAATAGAGAAAATAATTCATGTAGCCGACCCCACTTAGTGAGATAAAGGCTTGTTGTTGTTGTTGTAATCCATATTTAGAAAAAAGTTCTTTTATGGCTCTTGAGAAGGATAATTTGGAAAAATATATTTTGTATTTTCCAACAGATGAGTTTTTTAGTAGTTCCATTACTTGCGCTTCTTCTGGGACTCATTTTGAATTTATTTGTAGTCCGCTAGAAGAGAACTTATCATCCTATATGTATGCATCAAATTATANGCTGAAATGGTACTTTAACTCTTTAAAGAGAAGTGTTTGATTTCATTGTGTTCATATATTTGGTTGTCCATAGTACCATTTTAAAAATTGATGAAACCAATAAATTAGAATGTTTCATTTTTCTTAATCAAGTAGGGGTGAGCATTTGGTCAGTTTGGATTAACCCGTTCGTAAATTTGCTTAAACCAATTATGACCGAAATCCAAAATCCGTAAAATCAAACCAATTAAAATTTTGATAAAATCATACATGCCACACAGTTCTTGTGGATGTAAATCCAACACATTGGTGTATAAGCCTATGAATAAGAAATCGCATTTGACTTCTAAAAAGCTGGTAAAATTAGTATTTTTGATTTGATGTTAAAAGATTAGAGTGTTATGCATGCAAATACTAAAATTTAAGTGCTAGGTATGTAAATTCACAAGAAATGTGTGATGTTTACAAATTGTTAATGCATTGAATTAGAATTGGCCTTAAACTGTAATTTCATGGTATCAATACATCTGTAAAAAGCAATAAATCAATACAAAAGTACTGGATAGGATTCCAGGAAATAAATGGTAACAGCTAAATGCAAATGAAAATAAAAGCACCATAAGCAGTATCTACAAAATTACCCCATTTATTAGACATGTATTTATTCATAAAACCTCTTACAACCAATATTTTAAGGCAGTTCTTCATCATAGTAGAAATATAAAATTACTGAATACACTCAGGCTTCTTGTTTTATTATCCGGTAAACATATCTCATACTCGAATAGACAGACTCATTGTCGTACGGCAAACAACATACAAAAAGGAATGGCACGGTGCGAAAATTGACCTCTAAACAGAGAAAATTCAAGTGCTTGCTATACCATTTTCAGCTGTGTGGTTCTCACTGTTCTCAACAGGATTCGGCATCTTCACGCGGGCTCTTATTTCTTCGTTCTTCTCTCCAAACTGGCTGAAATTTCCCTTGGACTTGAAGAGTTGGTTGTGATGATGCTTGCAGTAGAGCTTGCCATCGTGTGACATGTAATTGGAAGGACTGATGGTGCATCCTCCATGCGAGCATTTGAAGCATGGTCTGTGATATGAATTTCCATCAACAGCTACCTGGAAGAACATAAGAAAAATACTGATAAGAACTAGGAGGAGACTTCATGGCAGGACTTAAAAATCAGTTTTTTTCATGCAAAAGATGTAATTTTAAGGTTTCAATTGTATGAATGAAAGAGTCGAGGAAAAAAATATCACTATTTTAGCTTTTAAAGAGTAAATTACAGCTTTTCATGCATGGGTAAGGGGGGGCANAAGAAAAATACTGATAAGAACTAGGAGAAGACTTCATGGCAGGACTTAAAAATCAGTTTTTTTCATGCAAAAGATGTAATTTTAAGGTGTCAATTGTATGAATGAAAAAGTCTAGGAAAAAAATATCACTATTTTAGCTTTTAAAGAGTAAATTACAGCTTTTCATGCATGGGTAAGGGGGGGCAGATGTAAAAATTGAAGTTAAGGTGTTAGACATGTAAATACCTAAGGATTGAGTGGTATGTATGTTAATCTTCCAAGATTTTATGAAGAGGTGAGAACTGGGCGGTATAACTAGGGGCTGTAAACGAGCCGAGCTTGAGCAAGCTCAAGTCCTATTCATATTCTGGTTGTGTTTGAAATGGCTCCCTAATAGCTTATTTGTGTCCGACTAGATTCAAATGATTTTGTTCGAATTAATCTAGTATTAGAGCTTGGCTCGAATTTAATTTGCTCATTTCATGAGACTAAAAAATGTGATAAAGTATTTTATTATTATTAAATAAATAAATTTTATTTTTACAAAACCTAATCTGAAATTTAAACAGTTTTTTTTTTTCCTTGCATTGAACAGCTTATTTTTTACTTTGTAAGGCATTTCTCACTGCAACATCCCCTACTTTCCGATGCGCGACACAAGTACTTGTATTATGGACCATCCCACCTCCACATGCATAGCAGCCGCTGGACCAACTCCAAGTTTTTTGGAGAATTTACATGCATACAAGTCTAATCCTACGTATTTAGATTAAAGTGGGGCAAGATTTTTAACTTTTTCAGGAGAATTTACAAACAAACCGGTCAAATCCTAGTATTTACATATTTAACACCCATCAAAGAATGCTTACAGCAGACATCAATTATATTTTAGGGATATTTACATACATGTCACCAAATCCTATGCATTTATATATCTATCACCTACTTATATTTTTTATAATTGTACTATCCAAAAAAATTTAAATAATAAAATAAAATGTTAAATTTTTAAACACATAAAAATTAATATAAAAAAGGATATAAAAAATATTCTTATTTAATTATTTTGAGCCAAAACAAACAAAAACACAAACGAATAAACCTTTTTTTTGTGTTCGACTTGTTTTTAAAATAAGCTCAAAAAAATTATTTGTGTTCGGCTCGCTTGCTAAACAAACAAATCGAACCATGAGCTGTTTATGAACAACGAGTTTTTTTGATAGCCCTAGGTGTCACCCTGTGCAATGGTGTTTTCGGCAAATGCATTTGAAAAATTCAAGGCATATAAAATTTAAATAGTTTATCTACATAAATTTTAGTCATTAATTCCTTGTGGAGATTTATAAACAAGAGATGATGAGATGAATATTAACAAGTTATTCTGNAGTTTTTTGGAGAATTTACATGCATACAAGTCTAATCCTGCGTATTTAGATTAAAGTGGGGCAAGAATTTTAACTTTTTTTTAGAAGCATTTACAAACAAACCAGTCAAATCCTAGTATTTACATATTTAACACCCATCAAAGAATGCTTACAGCAGAAATCAACTATATTTTAGGGATATTTACATACGTATCACCAAATCCTATGTATTTATATATCTATCACCTACTTATATTTTTTATAATTGTAGTATCCAAAAAATTTAAATAATAAATTAAAATGTTACATTTTTTAACACATAAAAAATTAATATAAAAAAGATATAAAAAATATTCTTATTTAATTATTTCAAGCCAAAACATGCAAAAACATGAAGGAATAGAATTTTTTGTGTTCGACTCGTTTTTAAAACAAGCTCAAAATAATTATTTATGTTTGCCTCGCTTGCTAAACGAACAAATCGAACACGAACTATTTAACGAGCCAACCATGAGCTATTTATGAACAACGAGTTTTTTTGATAGTTCGGCAAATGCATTTGAAAAATTCAAGGCATATAAAATTTCAATAGTTTATCTACATATATTTTATTCATTAATTCCTTGTGGAGATTTATAAATAAGAGATTATGAGATGAATATTAACAATTTATTCTGTACTGAATATAATTTCAGTTGGGTGATTATTAGGTTTTCTTGTAGTTAATAATGGACTGTCCACATGGACTTAATTGATAATTGATAAAATATTATGTGCATGCAAGCACATTTTACTGACAACAAAATTGCTTGGCAATAGGTTGTAGATCTTGATAGTCATATTATCTAACATATCCATATGTAAGGCTGTTGAGCAAACAAGTACACTTGATACTCATTTGTACAAGTATGAGTGAATTTTAAAAGCTGAACATTGACGCATTTGTTCATTTATGTATACAAAACATGCTCGTTTATTGTTTAATAAGTAGCTTGCTAAGAAATGGATAACTGCTCAATTAATGAAAGCTTGGAAGCTTACTTGATGACTAATCTATATTTTTGTATCAATTTTTATGTAAATTAAACACTTGAAAAATTATGAACATTATTAGAGGAATAGGTTTGATAAAATATCAAATAAATAGTTGGATATGTAGATTTAAATTTATTCATAATTAAACTTAGTCAAACAACTTAAATTAACATAATGAATTAAGACAGGTTTGATTAAATGTTTTAAATCCGATTGTCTTTAGTAACTAGGTTATATGTTTAAATCATTAGCTTCAAACAGATAATATGTTAGGCTTTATGAAAGCTTGAACTAAATAAAAATATTAACAAACTGGATTGAATAAGATTTAAAAACCTGGGCGGCTGGGCCATGTTTATGATTAACTTGAGCTTAATAAGAAAATAAATGAACGAGCTTGAACAAGACAATGATTGGCTCAATTCGAATTGATTAATTTATAGCCTATCCATATATTATTTTCATTATATATATCTACAACCGTAATATTAACATGACTAAGAATACATCTAATAAAAGGTCACCTTAATTATGATTTTGCTATACATATTTGGAAGTAACAACAACAACAAAGCCTTAATCCCACTACATGCGGTCGGCTACATGTTTTAGTATGTATAGCATGTAGTGGGATTAAACCCTACATGTTTTGCCTCATTATTCATGTAGCCGACCGCATGTAGTGGGAGTAATGGAACTACTAAATACTACATGTTTTACTCCCATAATGGAACTACTCATCACTACATGTTTTAGTATACCAAGTTTTCCTAGGTATACTACTAAGTTTTGAAGAAGCGCAAGTAATGGAACTACTAAAAAACTCATTTGTTGGAAAATACAAAATATATTTTTCCAAATTATCCTTCTCAAGAGCCATAAAAGAACTTTTTTCTCCATTGCGTCCTATTTAGTGTCATATTTTCATTTAATTCTAATAAATTAATATCATTTTTTATACAATAAGCCCAAGTTTTCCTAAATTAATATCATTAATATCATTGTTGTAATCCATATTTAGAAAAAAGTTCTGTTATGGCTCTTGAGAAGGATAATTTGGAAAAATATATTTTGTATTTTCCAACAAATGAGTTTTTTAGTAGTTCCATTACTTGCGCTTCTTCTCGGACTCATTTTGAATTTATTTGTAGTCCGCTAGAAGAGAACTTATCATCCTATATGTATGCATCAAATTATANGCTCGCTTAAATTCAATTATTTACATAATTTTACAAGTATGAGTGAAATTTTAAAAGCTTGTTATAAATGAACAAATTTGAACATTGACGCATTTGTTCATTTATGTATACAAAACATGCTCTTTTATTGTTTAACAGGTACCTTGCTAAGAAATGGATAACTGCTCAATTAATGAAAGCTCGGAAGCTTATTTGATGACTTTTCTATATTTTTGTATCAATTTTCATGTACATTAAACACTTGAAAAATCATAAACATTATTAGAGGAACAGGTTTGATAAAATATCAAATAAATAGTTGGATATGGAGATTTAAATTTATTCATAATTACACATAGCCAAACAACTTAAATTAACATAATGAATTACGACAGGTTTGATTAAATGTTTTAAATCCGGTTATCTTTAGTAACTAGGTTATATGTTTAAATCATTAGCTTCAAACAGATAATCTGTTAGGCTTTATGAAAGCNAATTTTCTAATTTCTCAATAATAGCCTAATTATTAATTCTTAAATGAGTTTCTTTGATGTTACTTTAATATCAATTCATCCTCTACTCCTTTAGAAGTAATATTCACCCCGCCAAGATCCATATTGTGTTGAATGCGGGGGAATTAATATAGACATAATCACACTCATTCTAAATTATCACCAGGTTGGTGATAGTGATAATAGGAANCCAATTCATCCTCTAGTCCTTTAGAAGTACTATTAGAGCCATATTGTGTTGATTATCGGGGGATTAATATAGACATAATCACACTCATTCTAAATTATCACCAGGTTGGTGATAGTGATAATAGGAATAATATAAATTATCCATACAGCATCGACCTCTCTAGCATCTAATTTTAAACTGCATGTTGTCAATTCTTTTGCATCTCACACGGGTTCATAATTGAAGGGATTATTTTATTTTATATTTTCAAGATTTAAATATTTTATCTGCGTAATTATAATGTAGTAGTAATTTGTTATTTTTTTCATCTATAAATTAGAAAATGTTATGACATATAAGGAATTTGATGGTATGAATAAGTTTTTATCGTACATGTGGAGCTCTTCCTCATCTAGTGTGAGATCTAAAATGTTTCTAGAAATTTCATTGTTATTTAGTTAATTTTATTACTCATCTTACATATTTTCTTCCATTCTTATCTTCTATAGATTGTTCAAGTTCATTTTGCATAAGATGCACATTAGGAGAAACTGTTTGATTATATTGTATGCCCTCTGAGGCTGGGTTGAGTGGAAGGCTAATCTTAAATTTTTTGCCAACTATGAAACATCAATCCAACAACCTACCATGTGATCAACTCTTCTTGTAGTCCAAGATTTTTGTCCTGGAAAGCATAAAATAAAAGTAATAGATAATAAAAGACCAAAATGAAATGAACTCAAGTGCAAAATTATTTGTGGAAAACATGGTTGAATAAATTTAAATGCAATTGGATTTTTTCACAGTATTGATAGCAATTTCCTTAGTTAATCTATTACATCACACTTTTATAGGGAGGAACCCTTTCTTCTGTGCTTCTTCCTTACACTATCTCTTTTAGTAGTATAGATTTAAAGCTATATTTCACTCAACACTAGTTCATGCCTCTAGTTCTTTTTTTTTTAATCCTTCCAGAAAAAAAAGGCTTTAAACGATTTTTTTTCTCTCCAGTATTGTTATTGAAGAAATATGGGGAAAATCATATTTTTCTTATTTCTTAATAATCAAATTACAACTCTTCTCCTTACATAATAATGAATGGATTAATTACAACAATCACAACTTACTAAAGTAAATATAATCCAAGAAGGAAAGAAATATGACATAATAAGAATAAAAAAAGGTTAAAATAGAAAACTTAAAATTCCACACTCCCATTCAAACTGGGTCATAGATGTTGTAAAGACCCAACTTTTCATTTAGATCAGTGAAGCTGCCTAGCATCCATGACTTAGAGATGAGTTGGAATTTAGATTAAGTGAATAATACCTCCATTGACATTTTCTGAGATAAAATGTCTATCAATCTCAATGTGCTTAGTCCCGTTACGATGCACAGGATTCATTGCAATACTAATTGCGGTTTGACTGTCACAGAACATCTTTATGGGATTGGCATTAAAGTATTCCAACTCATTTAGTAACGTTTGGATCCATATTCCTTGATAAATTCTCAAAGCAAATCTCTGATGCTCAGATTCAACACTACTCATGGAGACCACTGCTAGTGTTTTGCTCCTCTAAATCACAAGATTTCCCATATATATGGAAAATAACAAAAAATTATCATTCTGTCTGGGAATTCTCCCACCCACTAACAACAGTATAAACATCTATCTCTTTGTTGTCTGATTTCTTAAATAATAACCTTCTATCAGGGATCTTCTTAAGAAACCTCAATATTCTGCAAACAATCAACAAAAGTTCTTCATTCGGACTATTCGTATGTTAACTCATAATGTTTTCAAAGTAATAACTAGCCTAGTGTGTGATAAATTGATGAGATCATCACCAGTTTTTGGTATCAACCTATTTCCACTGATGTATTTTCTCCCTTTGAATATAACCTTTTCTTGAAATCCATAAAATTCTCAGCAAGTTTTCACCCCAGCATTCTTGTCTCTATTAGAAGGTCTAGGATGTACTTTTTTAGGATATCACAATACCCATCTTGGAACTGGCTACTTCCATGCCTAGAAAGTATCTCGTCGCCCCTAGAACCTTAATTACACAATATCGAGAGGGATTTTAAATCCAAGAACTCTGTTTGACATTTTTTTAATGAGGCATGTGACTGTGAGTACGACATCTCCCCAGAAATTTTTTTAAATATTGTGAGAAAGCATTATAGACCTAGATACCTCGAGGAGGTTTCAATTCATCCTCTCAGCTATCCAGTTTTATTGAAGAGTTTCAACACAAGAACTACCATGGATAATATTGTTCTTTGCAAGGTAGGATCCAAGAATAGAGTTGATGTATTCATTTGCAATATTAATTTTAAGAACTCGAATTTTATATTGGAATTGAGCGGATATCATATTATGAAAAGACTGAAAAAATTCTTACAGTTATAAGTTTTTCCTTTATAAGAAATATTCAACTAATTTTAGTGTGGTCAACAATACAACAACAACAAAACCTTAATCCCACTACGTGGGGTCGACTATACGAATCTTTTTTCTCCATTTGTCATATTTTCATTTAGTTCTAATAAGTTGAGATTATTTTTTATACAATAAACCCAAGTCTTCCTAGGTCTACCACTACCTTTCTTAACATAAGTCAAATTTAAAGCATCTACTCTCCTACTCAAATTATCAGATGGTCCACGCTTAATGTGACCAATCCATCTAAGACGACTTTCTCTAATTTTGTCCGTCACAGAAGCTACACCAACCCTATCACAAAATCATTTCGCATTTTATCTTTAAGTGTAAAGCCACTCATCCACCTAATCATTCTCATCTCGGTAACACTTAACTTAGTATTATGCGTCTCTTTTAAAGGCCAACATTCAGCGTCATAGAGCATTGCAGGTCTCACCAGCCCGAAGCATTCATCCACTTCAACCAATCAACTTGAATTCTACTATTAACATACCCGTCTATATCACCATCGCTTTGAACAACAAACCCAAGATATCTAAATCGTTTGCACATTTTAATAATTTGATCACCCAAAGTTACACTTCTGTCACTAGAGCTACTACTACTAAAATTACATTTCGTGTATTCAATTTTAGTTCTACTCAAATGAAGGCCTTTAGACTCCAATGTAGACCTCCATAATTCAAGTTTTTCCTGGGTTCTTTCTCTCGTCTTATCCACGAGAAGTATATCATTAGCAAAAAGCATACACCAAGGTACATCATCCTGTAAATGTCCAGTAAGACCGTTCATAACTAAAGCAAAAAGACATGGGTTTAAAGCCGATTCTTGATGGAATCCAACAAAAATAGGAAAATATTTGGTCAATCCTACTTCAGTTCAAACACAAATAACAATTCTAGTACCATATGTTTAATGACTTGAATATAAGTCATACCAACACCTTCTTCTCAAGAACTCTCCAAAGGATATCTCTTGGAACCTTATTGTAGGCTTTTTCTAAACCAATTAAAATCAAATGTCGGTCCTCCTTATTATCTATGAACTTCTCCATCTCAATAAATGTATAACTCTCATTGTAGATCTGCCCGACATAAATCCAAATTAATTATGAGAAATCTTTGTAATACATCTTAATTTATGTTCAATTACCTTCTCCCATAATTTTAAAGTATGACACATCAACTTAATTCCTCTATAAGTTTGTGATGCGTCTTAACCTATGTTCAATTACCCTCTCCCATAATTTTAAAATATGACACATCAACTTAATTCCTCTATAATTTGCGCTTTGGGCCATCTCATTTATCTTAAAAATGGAAACCAAAATACTCTTCCTCCACTCCTCGGGAATCTTTTTAGTTTTTAAATTAATATTAAAGAGTTTAGTAAGCCAAGTAACTCCTAAATGGTCAAAATTCTCCTCCTCCACTCATCAGACATCTTTTTAGTTTTTAGAATAATATTAAAGAGTTTAGTAAGCCAAGAAACTCCCAAATCTCATAAACATTTCTATACTTCAATTGGGATATCATCAAGTCCTACAGACTTTCCACTCTTGGTTTTCTTTAAAGTTTTCTCAACTTCTTTTTTACTAATGCGAAGGTAAAAATAAAACGTTTTATTATTATTAACGATATTAAGATCACTAAGGTCGATCGTATTTTCAGAAACTTCATTAAAAAATTTATCAAAATAACTCACCCACCTATGCTGAATATCTTTTTTTAAGAAAAATATTTTTTGATTTTCATCTTTAATACACTTTACTTGAATTAAATTTTTACTTTTCTTTTCTCTCTGTTTCGCTAGTTTATATATATAATTTTTACCCTCAGTATCTAATCTATTATAAAGATAATTAAAAATAGAATTTTTAGTGTCGCATATTGTTCCTTTAGATTACTACGGGTCGTTTAGTATTTTTCCCAGTTCTCTAAGCTTTTATATTTCAACCAATTTTTATAACATGACTTCTTATATTTTATATTTTCTTGCACATTATTATTTCACCACTAACTATTTTTATTTAAAGAATTTTTTTTTCTTTTGGTTCTTCAAATAAATCTTTTGTTACTTATTTAACAGTGTTTGTTACCTTATCCCACATAGCATTTGCTTCATCATGAACATCTCAAATTTTAAAATTTTAAATTTTACTTATAAAAATAATTTTTTTGTCTTTTAGGTTCCCTCATTTAATTCTACGATAATGAGTCATAATATTATTTATTTTACAATTCTTCATTTTAAAATCTGGAACTAATAAACGATGTTGGGTACTTAAATCCTTACTTGGAATGACCTTACAATTTTTACAATTTCAACGATCTCTTCTTCTCATAAGAAAATAATTAATTTGTGTTTTATTAGATTCATTCTTATAAGTAATAAGATGCTTATATTTTTTCTTGAATAAAGTATTAATAATAACAAAATCATATGTTAAAGCAAAATCTAAAATAGCTCTACCTTCTTCATTAGTCACTCCAAAACCGTAGCCACCATGAATAAAAATTTTCTACCACTCTACCGACATATCCATTTAAATCTCCTCCAATAAAAATTCTTTCTTCAAGAGGTATCATTTGTATCAAGTCTTCTAAGTCATTCCAGAATTTATCTTTAGACCCTATATCTAAACCTACTTGAGGACCATAAACACTTATAATATTAAAAATTTTTGTATCAATGATAATCTTAAGGGTTATAATTCTATCTCAAACTCTATTAGTTTTTACAACATTATCTTTCAAACTCTTATCTATAATTACACCTACATCATTTCTAGTGCGAATCTTACCAAAATTTCAAAGTTTAAAACCTAAGTTATCAATCTCCTTAGCCTTTTCTCCAACCCATTTAATTTCTTGAATACATAAGATATTAATCTTTCTATGAATCATAATATCAACTAATTCTATTAATTTACCATTGAGAGTATCTATATTTTAAGTTCCTATCATAATATTAATTTCATTAGTTTTATGGATTAACTTCTTTACCCACATCCGTCCGTAATGTAAGAACACTTGCTTCTTTGACACTACACCGAAGGGCCGGTGTAGCGACCCTTGCATACTTTTCGCTATATTTAGGCTATACAGTGCATTGCTTCCAGGGGACGCCAAATATCACTGTGATAGTTTTTAATTTTAATAACCCAAATATCACTGTGAATGACAGAGAAAGATTATACAGGTTTGTACTGAGATAAAGGGTAAACATGATGAGTATGTTTAGCCAATTGACAGATTTCACACTTATAAAATTTTGGCTTTTTATTAATAAAAATATGAGAATATAACTTTGTAACATAATAAAAAAATGAGATGAACCGGACAACAATGTCATAAAAGAACTTGACTTTCAATAGACTCAAACACAACCAACAGAACATGGGAAGAAAATGAAGGCATTTGTGTGTTAAGAGAATAGCTTTCTTTGAGCAAAACTATCAATCAACTTCCCCAAATCTACTAACTAAATTCACAAGAATCAGAATAAAATTTAGTAACACTTCAAGTCATAAGCAAACTTGCTAATTGAAAGTAAGTTGCAATCTAATTTGAGAAAATAAAACACAAAAGAAAGTTGAATATCTCTAGAGACTTTTGCTTCTCCTTTCCCAACAATCCTGGAGAGAGATTTATCGAGAAATCTAACAAATTGGAAATTGGTGAACCCTTGGTAGTTGGTGAGAGCAAAAATTTCTCCAATCATGTGATCATAAGCATCTGAATATATTACCTAAGATCGCAATCTTTCATTGTTAGCGAGATAAGAGAAGGACATGATATCTCAGTGTATCGTCAAACTGGTAGGTCGCTCAGTTGTGCTTGAAAGTAGGGCTGTAAACGCTTGAGCGAGCTCAGGCTTGGCTCGTGTTCGGCTCGTTCGAAATAGCTCGTGTTCGAAATCGGCTCGTGTTCGAAATCGGTTCGTGAACAGTGTGTTCGTGTTCGGCTCGAAATTGGCTCGTTAAACTTAAATTGAGAAAAAT
>JXCR01127927.1:0-11464 GCA_002079205.1 Phalaenopsis hybrid cultivar
GCTAGACCTAGGCTACTAAAGAAGTTTTCTAGACCTCAACCAAAAGTGAGGTCAACAACCTCATGTGATTGAAGAATTTTATTAGGAAAAATGATTGATTCTCAAACTTCATTAGAAACTATAAATGTTATTAATAGATCTAACAATCCCTATTCTAATTATTACAACCCAGGTTAGAAAAACCATCCTAATTTTAACTGAAACAACAATTCTAGTGGTGGAAGTCAATAATAGGGGAACAATCAAGTAAACCCATTTGGAAACTAGAATAACAGGGTAGTACTAATTATGGACCTACTTATCCTCCAGGATTTAGTAGTAACTAACAAGTAAAGGAGAAGAAGTTGTCTATAGAAGAAGTGATGTTACAAATGGAAAAGCAATTACAAATTTAAAGTGCTGCTATTCAAAATATTGAGAATCAATTGGGAAAAATTGTTAATACACTTAGCAATAGTCCTCAGGGAACACTTCCTAGTAATGTTAAGATCAATTCTAAAGATAAAAGTAAAGAACAAGAACAAGTTAAAGTTGTCCAACTAACGAGTGGAAATGAATTAAATATTGGTGTTCAAAAAGAAATTGAAGTTGAAAGAGAAAATACTGAAACTGAAAAACTTGAGGAGTCTTTTTTTAAGGAAGTAAAATCACATGTCTCTCCAACTAAGATTAATTTAGAAAGACCACCTCTCCTTTTCCTCAAAGTCTTAAGTAGAAAAAGTTGGATCAACAATTTTCATAAATTTTTGAGATATTTAAAAAGCTGACAATTAATATTCAATTTGTAGAAGCTTTGGAACAGATGCGAAGTTATGCCAAATTTATGAAAGAAGTTTTAAATAAAAAGAAGGAAGTTTGATAAGTATGAGACTGTTGCACTTTGTGAAGATTGTAGTGAAATAATTCAGAAAAAGCTTCCTCAAAAACTTAAAGATCCCGACAGCTTTACCATACCTTGTGCAATTAGAAAGAAATTTTATGGAAAAGTGATCCGATATTTTTATATGTGCAAGGATTTATGAAGTAGACACCACTACTTAAAACTTTTAATTCCTTACAACGATGTCAAAAACTTGATCCGTGTACGAATAGTAAGTTGTGTAAAATATATATAAGCATAGGCAATTAATAATCAGATTCTACGCAAGTATACGTATCGTTATCAAGTAATAATGTACAGTCTATTTAAGCCTAAAATATGGATCGCACGGGGAAGGTTTAAATTTAAGATAATAAATTTACTAGGAAATTTATAGAAAGTCAAACAAAATCACTGTCACTAATTTTGAATGTTGAGATATTATGAAAAACTAAATTACTTAACTATTAGCAAAACAAAATGCAAAATTTAAACAGTAAATACTAATCTACTAACTATGTTTATGTAATGAAGATTTCTTATATGAAAAAAGCATCCTTCCCACTACAATGAGGTTTTGATGAAATGAGATGAGATAAATGTTTATAATATGTATTGTGCAAAATAGGAGCAGTTTTAATTCTCTACCCTGATACAGTGCATAGAAAATCATTGGTTAATCCTAGGTTTAATCCCTAAATTAGTGGTTAGGCTAGGAGGATACCAGCTCCCACTCCAGAGCTCTCAGTTCCCTTCATCTGAAGGCTAACTCTTGCTTTATTTTTTAAACACTAAGACCGAATCAGTGATTTTAGTCTGTCACCCTAAAGATTTACCAATTTTGCACCCAATAAAGAATATTTCTCTGTTTATTTGCACTTAATTCCATGAACAAATTTCTCCTTCATGAAATCAAATGTGATCCTCTCTCTGTAGTAGAACTCATATCATATGTTTCACAACATATTTTAACAATTCAATTTGTCAGATCGAAATGTAAATTAAGTTCAGAGTTGAAAAATCATCACAATTTATTTTATATTTTAAGATTGACACATCCATGTTATCTCTTCATTTCACCATATCTCAGAGTAGAGAGAAAAATAAAGGAAACTACTCAGACTTCATGAGCAAGATATAACAAAACACAAATTTCATATATAAAAGAAAGTTCATACAACACTAATTAACAGACAACACTTTTCTGAAACTTTTTCTCAAAGCAAATCCCTTGTAGTCTTTCCTAAGAAATGCAAGAAGAAGATATCTCTCACTTTTCCCCTTCTCCAATACTCTTAGAGAAACATTCAAACTCAATCTCACCACAAAAACTCTAAAATCTTAAAGAAAACTCACTAACTGACTCCAATATGGTGGTGGAATGAAGATGGAAAAATGTATGGCGTGTAGGAGGATGAATGAAAATGAAGAATGAAAAAAATGGAGCAGTTCTTATGATGATTTCGGCCTCAAATAGAGCCTAAAGTCGGTTCTCCAAGAGGTGCCTCCAAAATCTCTTCAAAAATTGTCCACATACGTCAAATCTTCTAGAAACAGGGGTTGAACCGACATTGGAGCCGTCGGCGCCAGTCTTGCAATTTAATTTGCAGCTCTCTGTTTAAAGGCACCGTTGGCGCTCTTCTGGCGCCATCGGTGTTGAGTAAAATTTTTTGTCTGCTATGTAGTTCTGCGCTGTCGGTGCTGCCCTAGGCGTAGTCAGCACTGAGTATTTCTTCAAAAACGTCATTTTGACTCCAAATTGCATCCTTTTTGCTTCCTTTTTTGCTTTAAGTCCTAAATATCAACAACCTGCAAGAAAACATGAAAATACCTTCCATTAAAGTGCAATATCACCAAAAATAAGTATAAAATATGAGTCTAAAAATCTATTTTTGGTGTATCAAAATCCCCCAAACTTACATGTTACTTGTCATCAAGTAACTCCTATACTATATAAAACTATGACTCATGGTAAGGATTTTTACTTCTAGATTTCCATATTTTAGTTCTCTAAATATAATAATATAACTTAAGAAAAATTCAAAACAACTCCAATTAATACTAAAAGTGTAAGGATATTTAGCAACTAAGTCCGAGATTTCTGAAATATTTTTCAAAAAAAATTGCAATTTGTCATATTAAAGTCACTTAGAATATCCATATGAAAAAAAATTCACAAAACTTTACTAATAATTAAGCTAATATTCATATAAAAAGTTTAGAAAATGTATCCACATCTTTTTCTTTAAGTTGATTCAAGTGAAGCCCATTTTTAATTAGGCATTTTCTCAAGCTTCTCCCCACATCTTTTCTTTTTCTTTTCTTTTTAGGATAATTTCTAATCCTTTTTTTCTTTTCTTTCTTCTTTTTTCTATGTGAAGAGTACTATATCTGGATAGCCTTTAATGATTTTGAACTTCACTATCCTCTTCTTAAAGTTAAAAACTTTTACATTTCTTGCCTTAACAAATTTATATTAACTTAAAGATTTCATAAAGTTTAAGTCTTTTCTTTTTACATGAATCTTTTAAGATTTTTTAATACTTCAAAAATACAAATTTCTTTATTTAAAATAGAAAAAAATAGTCTTATCCTTTTTAACCAAATATCTTAGTCTCTAGAATTAACCTTTTTTATTGAAAAATTTTTACTTAAATTTACTATATATTTAGAAACATAAATATTGTTATCTAAAGTTAACCCCTAATACCAAAGGTCATGTTAAATTTAAAATTTTGAAAATATAGTTAAGTGAGGACAAATACATTAAGTTCCTTCTTTTTAAAATTAATTTTTCTTCCTCCCCAAAATTAAATTTTGAAAAGATTTAGCATGAAGAACTTAAAAATAAAGGGTGAACGAAAACATTAAATACATAAAGAAAATACATACCTGTTGAAGTTTCTGATTTTTGAAAATAAATTATGAAATACTGCAGGTGCTAATATGAAAAACTACAAGGCTTAAAACATTAAATTGCACATAATACATAAAAAATCTGCTAAGAAAGAGTTAATTACAATACGTATAACAAAATGCTGAAACTAATCAACAGAACTAAACTAAATTCTAGAAATGAAAACAATTTTACAAATTACAGCTTCATAATACAATATAACATAAGAGTCTCAAAATCTAACAAACAATCTCAACAATATAACAAAAATAAATAACACTATTACAAAGTACAATCAAATATAAACTACTAAAGAGATCACCAGTCATCATCTTCGTCTTCATCTACATCCAACTTCTGCTGCTGATATGGAGTAAACGTAGGGTGAGTAGGAAACTGAACTGAATGCTCACTCCTCAAGTATCTCACCAAAGCATCTTCATAAGCAGCATCATATTTAAACTTCTGCCGAATCAAATCATCTATATGAGAATTTCTGAGATCCATGTTCTGTAATCTATGACTCATCCTCAAAATATCCCCCTGTTGAATCATCATCTGGTCCAATAGTTCTCTGTTACTGGGTCACTAGAAGTAGGCTCACTAAAAGTAGGGGTCCTAGAAGTAGAAGGAATATCCCTGACCTTACTTCCAGATCTCCAATCAACATAGGACTCATAAGTCTTAATGTTTGCAGGCCCAATAGGACTTTGAGTCTCAATCCTCTCCTCATCTGGTCTGAAATCAACTCCTGCTTGCTCACAAAGTGTGTAAATAAGAGCAGGGTGTGCCAATCCATTAGTAGTCTCTTCCAGAGCAATAGATCGAGTGTTCATATAAATAATAGAGCCTACATTTATGTCTATCACTTGCTGAATACAGAAGTTCAGGATGGCTCTATCCTTGGTCACCTCACTATGATGGTTTGTTGGAATCATTCTCCCCGAAATAAAATAAAGTCAGGCCTTAGATACTAAATTTAGCATAGAAAGGGGAAAGTTGACTTTAACTCCATTCTCTACTTTCCAAGCCTCTTTCTCACTAGTCAGAAAATAAATAACCTCATCTAAGGCCTCATTTGTAGTAGAAAATGAATTATACTGACATCCATAAACAACCTCTAATTAATAAAACTAATTTATTTTTCTTCAAGTAAACTCCACCTTTTTTCTACGAACAAAAACAAAATCATCAGAAGCCTCTAGAAAGTTGGCATAAAATTCCATAACTACTCCAATTATCGCGACAACAGTAAAATAACAGAAATTTTCCAACTGCTGCGCGATAATTAATCATTCAACTTCTCCTCCTGGATTTTTGAAACCACAATTCTGACTCACTTTTTTATTTTTAGGAAGACTATGAAATCGAGCACTAGCTTTAAAGCTAACAAATTTTTGCCCGTCATATTCTATTTTTCTTTTGCTCGCTCTAGGTGCCATAGGAAATCTAAGAGAAATTTGATAAAAATTTGAATAAATTCTGAAATTCCAAAAATCAAAATGTAAAATGTTTTAAACCTAAATCCACTAAATAAGAGTTCTTCACCAAAGGATTTTCTCAAAACTTGTAAAAAAACTCCAAAATTTTCAGATCTATGCAATGTGAGATAAATCCTTAGTGAAAATAGAAAAATTTTAGTTTAAAGTGTAGCTCTTACCTAGAGAAGATGAAATCCGAAGTTCCTTTGCCTCTAATCTCCTCAAATCTGCCCAAAATCAAGCTCTAGGTGTGTAAACCAGAGGTTGAAGGTGACTTAAGGGTAAAAATGGTGGCTTTAGTAAAAATTGCAAATTTTTAAGGGTTAAAAACTGCTCTCGGGTTGAGGGCGCCATCGGTGCTGAAGGCCCAAAAATTTCATGTTTTGATTTTTCCAAAATTTCAATTTCCTTTCAATTTACTCCAAAGTTTTTCAGTATTTTTAAAGCAAAACAAATTTTGTATCTAACAATAATTCACAAGTAAACATTACACAATTAATCATTGTCACAAACAACAACAAACTAACTTTTATATATGAAAATACACTTTTTACAAATACGTTTTTCTAATCACACTTTCACACATACTGAGCAAACTAAATTATAAATCAGCGCCGAAATCAAGCCACAACACTAAACACTGACACAAAACTATACACATAATCAAAGTTCAAAATTCTAAAGCAAAACAAATCAAACCAAATCAAATCCACACAATCAAATTAAATACATAAATATTCATAAAAAAATAGAGAATCAAAAGTTTTCAATTATTCTGCCTCTTCTTCAGTGCTTTCTCCTCTAATATCTCCCATGGACTTGTAATGAACATATAGGTTGTAGAAGGACCAGTACGGGAATTGATCTGTCAAATTTTCTTCAATCTACTCATTTTCTTTAAACATCTGAACTAATCCTGCTTCAAAAGTTCTAGTATAATCAAAATTTTCTTTCATTCTCCAATCTAAGTGATCAAAAAGGTACTTAAGATCTCCTACTGCATTCATAATACTCTAAAGTTCCCTTTCAATTTTCTTCATTTTTTTCTCCAAAGCAAGCGAACTTCCAATTGTTGGTGGTATTAATAGAGTTGAAGCATGTGACGAATGATCTATAATAACATCTAATACTTCATTTCCATTTCCAACATAATTATCATCAATAGGGATCATGGGCTCCCAAGGTAATAAAACATTTTTCCAATTTTCATATGGCACTTGGGATTGACTGCAAATCAAAAAAATTGTAGAAGGATACCCAAGTTCATAAATTGGCCCATTCATAATGATACCCATAAAAAAATTAAATATGATTGATCCTATTTCAATGGGTTTTTCCATTTGAATACAATAATTTAAAATATCACTTTCTTTGGTGACTCTATTAATCTTCATAGTAGGGAGTAATTTTGCAGAAATAAAGAAATGCCACTGCTTCGAGATTGGATTAAGTGATGAAGCAGGGAAACTAATATATTCCTCATCTAGTACCTCCCACATACCACTTTCATTCGTAAGAAAATTATAAACATGTTGCATCAAAACTCGTGTAGGGATTAAATTTGTATAATGACAGATTAGAACATTTTTTATCATATACAATTCATTAATCCTTGCAGGAGTAAATGGTACAGCCTTACCTCATACGAAGACAACTCCTTGGGTAATTCCATGTAAATTTACATAAAACTCCTTTACTACAGGTACAAAAACTGCAGCGGTAGTGTAACACAGAACTTCCCATTGCCTTTGCAGAATGATCTTATCAACCAGAGCACTCGGGTTGATCAATCCATGATTAACAAAACCTCTCTCCTTGATCAATCTCTTCTTCGTAATAACTTTGTCGTATAATCTCTGTGCGTCAAAACTAATAAACTTTCTTCTATTGAAAACTCCATACCTTAAAGTATTTCTTAATTTGAAAGCCATGGAATTCAAAAATAGGAAGTTTCTAAGCGTCCAAGGTAGTTCTATAAAATTGCTAAAATTTGACATCATGCATCTTTGAAATGTTGTAGGTGCATTGCATAGTCTAAAAGACATTCTACAAAAAGTAAATATTTCATGGCCTTATAAATGTTGTTTTCTCTTGATCCTCTGGAGCAATTGAAGTTTGGTGATAACCAGTATATCCATCTAAAAAGCAATAATATTTACTCCCAGCCAATCTATCTAACATTTGATCTAGAGAGGGTAAAGGAAAGTGATCTTTTCTGGTTGCCATATTTAATTTTCTATAATCAATGTAAATTCACCAACCAGTTACTTGTCTTATTTATATTAATTAATTTTTCTTTTTTTCTTCAACAATCACTCCTCCTTTTTTTGGAGTACAATGAATTGGGCTTACCCAAGCACTATCTAAAATAGGATATATAATTCCAGCATCTAACTATTTTAAAATCTTTTTTTTAACAACTTTTTCATTATTGGGTTTAGTCTTCTCTAAAAATCAGCTTTTGGTTCATATTGTTCATGTAATAAAATTCTGTGTATACAAATTGAAGGACTAAATTCCTTAATATCTGCTAAAGTCCATCCAAAAGCTTTTTTATACTTTTTTAACATCTCTATCAACTTTTATTCTTGAACTTCAGTTAACTCATAAGATATAATAACAGACAATGTAGATGACTCTCCTAAAAATACATACTTTAAATGGGCAGATAATATCTTTAATTCAAGTTCAATGGTTTAATACTTGAAGGAATAAGATTTTTACTATCGCTTTTCAACAAGTCTAAAGTTTCAAATTTGAATATAATCCAAATCTTCTTCTTTCATTTCATCTTCATTCTAAAAAATTTCTCCTTGCTTTAATTTATCTTTGAACTCATTCTTAAACTGTTCCTTACTCAGATAATCAACTACTTCCATCCTGAAACATTCATTATCTTTTTCTATTGCAGGATATTTCATAACTTTTATTATATTAAATTTTTCTTCTTGATCATTAACTCTCATTATTAATTCTCCTTTTTGCACATCTAATTCACTTCTTGATCATTAACTCTCATTATTAATTCTCCTTTTTACACATCCATTACAGCTCTTCCTGTTGCAAGAAATTGTCTCCCTTAAATAATAGGAATTTCTTTATCTTCCTCCATATCCAATACTATAAAGTCTACAGGGAAAATAATCTTATCCACTTTTACTAGTACATCCTATATTTTTAAATGTTCAAGGATTTATGAAGTTGACACCACTACTTAAGGATTTTAATCCCCAACAACGACGCCAAAAACTTGATCCGTTTACAAATAATAAGTTGTGTAAAATATATATAAGTATAGACAATTAATAATCAGATTTTACGCAAATATATATATCATTATCAAGTAATAATGAACTTTCTATTTGAGCCCCAAATATCAATCCCACGAGGAAGCTTTAAATTTAAGATGATAAATTAACTAGGAAATTTACAGAAAGTCAAACGAAATCACTGTCATTAATTTCGAATGTTGAGATATTATCAAAAACCAAATTACTTAACTATTAGGAAAATAAAAATGAAAAATTTAAATAATAACTATTAACCTGCTAACAATGGTTTATGTAATGAAGATTTCTTATGTGAAAAAAACATCCTTCCCACTACAATGAGATTTTGGTGAAATGAGATAACATAAATGTTTATAATATCTATTGTGCAAAATAGGAGCAGTTTTAATTCTCTACCCTAATACAATGCATAGAAAATCATTGGCTAATCCCAAGTTTAGTCTCTAAGTCCATGGTTAGGCTAGGAGGATACCGACTCCCACTCACGAGCTCCCACTTCCTTTCAACTGAAGGCTAATTCTCACTTTAATTTTCAAAAACTAAGACCAAATTGGAGATTTTAGTCTGTCACCCTAAAGATTCTCCAATTTTACATTCAACGAAGAATATTTCCTTATTTATTTGCACTTAATTCCATATACAAATTTCTCCTTCATGAAATCAAATGTGATCCGCACACTGTTAAAGAACTCATATTCCATTTCCCGGATCATATGTTTCACAACACATTTTAACAATTCAATTGGCTAGATCAAAGAGTAAATTAAGTTCGGAGTTGAAAAATCATCACAATTTATTTTATATTTTAATATTGGTACATCCATGTTATCTCTTCATTTCACCATATCTCCGAGTAGGGAGAAAGATAAGGGAAACTACTCAGACTTCATGAGAAAGAAACAACAAAACACAAATTTCATATATAAAAGAAAGTTTATACAACAATAATAAACAAAGAACACTTATCTGAAACTCTTTCTCAAAGCAAATCCTTTGTATTATAACAATAATAAACGAACAACACTTATCTGAAACTCTTTCTCAAAGCAAATCCATTATAGCCTTTCCTAAGAAATTCAGGAAGAAGATATCTCTCACTTTTCCCCTTCTGCAACACTCTTAGAGAAAGATTCACACTCAATCTCACCAGAGAAACTCTAAACTCTTAAAGAAAACTCACTAATTAACTCAAATATGGTGGTGGAATGAAGATGGAAAAATGTATGGCGTGTGGGAGGATGAATGGAAATGAAGAATGACAAAAAAGGAGCACTTTTTCTGATGAATTTTGGCCCCAAATAGAGCCTAAAGTCAGTTCTTCAAGAGGTGCCTCCAAAATCTCTTAAAAAATTATCGAAATACATCAAATCTTCTAGAAATAGGGGCTAAACCGACATTGGCGCAGTCGGCTCCATTCTGGTGTCGTCAGCACTAGTTTCTTGCAATTTAATTCACCGCTCTCTGTTTAAAAGCTTCGTCGGCGCTCTTCTGGCACCGTCGGCGCTGAATAAAATTCACTATCTGCTATGTTGTTTTTCAGCGTCGGCACTGCCCTAAGCACAGTCGGCGCTGAGTATTTCTTCAAAAACTTCATTTTGACTCCAAATTGCATCCTTTCTACTTCCTTTTTGCTTTAAGTCCTAAAAATCAACAACGTATAAGAAAACATCAAAATACCTTCCATTAAAGTGCAATATCGCCAAAAATAACTATAACATATGAGTCTAAAAATGCATATATTTTCGGTGTATCAAAATCTCATGCCATTATCTATATTTAGAAGATTAGGTTTAGGAAAGATATCTCTCACTACTGTAACCCTAGAATTAACTCAACGATCTATTACTTATTCTAATGGGGGTTATAAAAGATGTGTTGGTTAAAATGGATAAATTTATCTTCTCTATTGATTTCATTATGTTAGATATGGAAGCAAATAAAGAAATTCTTATTTTTTTTTGGAGACCTTTCCTTGCTACCGGACGTGCCATGATAGATGTGCAAAAAGGAGAATTATCCATGAGAGTTAATGATCAATAAGTTACATTTGATGTGCTTAAATCAATAAAGTATCCTCATAAAGGAAAAGATGGTAAATGTTACAAAATGGACATTATTGATTATATGATTGTTAAGCATTGCCAAAAAAGATGTGAAGTCATAACAGATCAAAACGATGAAATCATATAATTTTAAAAAGAACTGGAAAGTGAAAGTGTAAGTGCTTTTGAAGATAAAGAAGATGAGATAAATATTGAGGATTCAAATTATGTTCAGAAAAACTTTGAAATTTTAGATACTGCTGTCGGCACTATTTTTGGTGTGGGTTTGCCCGTAAGAAGCTGTCGGTCATCGGAATTGTAATCCCACTGCCCGCTTCGGAAGGACATTAAAAAAAAATTTTAATTTTGAAAAAGATGAAGTCATACTGACCCCATAATTTTCATAGTTTAAATGAAAGAGCACTTTACCTCAAATCTTGTATCTATCCCGAAGGCTGAACACAAGAATTGAAGGTAAGGCTCAATCAGATAAACTAAAGAAAGTTATGACATCCGTTTGGTCTGCGAAACCAATGTATTGGCCGACAAGTTCCCCTATTTAATATAAGAAATTAAATAGGGTTTATATTATGCTGGGTTCAGGAAAAAGTTCCTATAAGGGCAAGCCCCTATAGTTAATTACATCTTAGGTAACAGAAGTTACTTAAGAACACTCTCAATAGAATCAAGAAAAATATGTTTGAGGATTTATGTTGCATTACGCAAACAACCTCGAATTCCTATGGCTTTGTTGTTTTAAAGCTAAGGNAAATTAAATAGGGTTTATATTATGCTGGGTTCAGGAAAAAGTTCCTATAAGGGCAAGCCCCTATAGTTAATTACATCTTAGGTAACAGAAGTTACTTAAGAACACTCTCAATAGAATCAAGAAAAAT
>JXCR01127928.1:3517-20152 GCA_002079205.1 Phalaenopsis hybrid cultivar
GAACACGCTACCACAGTAAAATTTGTATCATCCCTAGGCAAAATCGACGTCCCGGACGCAGTGGTGCGGTCAATTTTGTCATCCAGGGTCATTTGAACCATTTTTTTAGCAATTCGGTCAAAAACAATAATTTTTGCATTTTTACCCCGCCGCAAAATCGTGGTGAAATGAGCGTCCTCCGTAGATGAAATCGACGTTTCGGACGCACTCATGTGGTTCATTTCGTCGTCTGAGGTCATCTGGATAACTTCGCCGACGAACGGGTCAATTTTAGCCAATTTCGTGCGCGACGCGATAGCTAATTTTTGTCGATCGCAGGTGGACAACTTATACCTATGACATCCAAAAATTGATGTCAGCAGTGACTTACCAGATCTCAAAATCAGATTGAAATATGTGCAATCATATACTATAGAAACAATTATCACATCACATAAATTTAAATTTGTACAAGTGACACATCCATTTTTTTTGGAGGAAGACTATAGACTGAAATTATGATGAATGTCAATCATTATTTTGAGTTATGTTTCTGCCCTTTTTCCTTAAAGAAAAATTAGAGTTTGTGAAGAAAAATGGTGATATCTCGTAAACTGATATAATAAATTTCATGTAATGAAGAGGGGCATCTTCCCTACTTAACTCACAGCCACAAAGGAGTCACTGACTTTGAGGGTACATTCCTTAAAGTTTCACATGAATTATAATTTTTAGATGAACAACTTTAAAGGACATTATTTGGACTTACAAATGTCATTGTTCAAATATAAAGAGGCAAATAATAGGAGTCTCAACTTTTTTTTTCTAATTAGAAACACAATTTGATGCAATTTAAGTTGTCAAATCATAATTTATTTAGGTTAGAAAGTTCAATGATGAAGATAAAGATCATGTGAACTTTTGTTTTTCAATAAATTTGTAATGAAGACACTATGTTTCACATTCTTAATGATACCATGTTTAGAAAGGAATCCAAATGTGCATAAATTAAGCATAAAAATATAATTAAAAGCTCCTTAAAATCATTTAAGATGCTTGACCTTTTCTAAATTTTGAGTTTACGGTTGAAATTATCATCTAAATAACTCCAATGATGTTAAATCTCAAGTTTATTAACAAATTAAGATGTCCACAAATAAAATTAATCAGAAGGGACATTCAATATCAGTCAATGAAGTATTCAAGAAACTTTTGGGAATGACTCAAAATTTTTGCAGTAAAGATTCATAAAATGATCTTGCTTTTGCATATTTAGGGGGAATTTTTAATAAATAGAAATTAAATTTGATATGATTATTATGCTTTGATGATCGTCGACCGACATTATGCCTACTATTAATCTTCAATCAACCCGATGCTTTTCATCATCTAACACCCATTATTGCCCAAAACTTACTATCGACAAACATCAACATTAATTATTCATGGATATTGATTCTTACTTTCGCCTTTTACTAAATGCAAATCACTGAGCAATATTCATTGTTTACCGATTACTAACGTTTGATGCTCTTCCCAATTACTGATATATACTAATATTAGAAAAATGATCAAGATGACTACCATTGCCTCTATACATTAGGTATTCCAGGGCGATGAACACCCCGAGCTTGCCAATAACTAACACTCAACATCCACAATCCACACACATATGAAACTTATCACTCGATTGTTTTAATCTGATCCTTGTTAATAAAATGACCAACATTCAATACCAATTAGCTACTAACATCCATTCCCATCTTCTCCATCATCTAATCTCCCCTCCTTTTAACAGATTGTCCATGTTGATGATTTATTATCACCTAATAATGGATATTCTTATAAAAATCACCCAAAGTGTACCAATGACCGACTTCCCATGAACAACAATATTTGCCTTCTTGATCACCCAATATTCCTTTTTATTAGAAAAATGACTAAGCTAACTATCAATTATCACTTGAGTTTTAGCATTTGTATCAACTATCATCTAATACTTATCAACATATAATGTTTGTCAACCACCATTAAATAACTCACATCTTCTTAATCACTAAGTCTCTCCTCTAGTAGGAGAATGACCAATTTGTTTGTTAGTTACCACCTAACTTCTAATGCTCCTTGCCAATAATTTCAAATGCACACCAACAACTGATGTATTGCAAGGACAACCACAACTAATTCATGATCATGCTTTTATGTGTTTCTCAAAGAATGATTAAGCTAATCAAGTTCATACATGGTTGTCAAAAGCATGTTTTGAAGTGTGCTTCCCATGCGAAGCAATGTGATGTGATGATGAAGGCCCACTTGACATCATGTTCACTTGTCGAATGAGCATGAAGCAAGTGTTTCACTTTATCACGTACTTGCATGAAATGCAATGAAGCCCTTTGCCTTGACATAAGCCAATTTAGGCATAAGGTTTGATAATATAAGGGCTTAGGGTATCGAACTAGCAATAATAGTATTATAAAGCCCACAAGTTTCTTCCCCTCAATTGAGCCTATAAGCTTTGACGTGAGAACAACAACAACATTAACCATCATTAACTTCTACACATCCAATAATTTCATGTGAGTACGATATTTATTAGGATTTTGTGAGAATAAAGTTGATGTAATACATGGTAAGTAATGTGATCAATACAAGGAAAATAAAAAAAGATAATTGGACTAATCATGAGGAACTTGATGATGACTTATTATTAAGACTATTTATTTAAACTTCTCAGACATAATTTTTTTTCTTATATGATTATGTGCCTGCATTTAATTATTTGATTATGTGAGAAGAATATTAAAAATTTCAATTTCATTGAAATTTAAGTATTTAAATTATGAGGAAATATTATATAAAATTATTAGATGATTAATTAAATGTATAATAAAGCTATAAACTAGGGCTGACCAAGGAATACTCAATTCCCTTTTTTCATAGCTAGAATATTTATCAAGTGCAACCAAACTTCGAAAAGAAAATTCAAATTGAGAGATATTATCAAGTCCAATTTGTTTGGATTATCTTGAAGAAAATTGTGAGTAATTAATTAGGGAAATGAATAATACTGACTAGCAATGATTTGGTTATTAAAATCTCATCTGAATATTTATTAAGGAGGAATCATAGAGAATTGATTGAAGATGCTCTGTAACACTTAATAGGTAAAAAAAAAAGTGATTCATCTATAATTTGGGCTAGTTCAACCCAACCTACATCTACTTCAATTATCCAAGAAATAAAAGATGGGATTAACTCTTTAAAACATGAGAAGAATAAAAAAAAAAAAAGGATTCTAAAAATGAAAAAAATTCTACATGAAGAAGAAATTGATCATGCCAATGAAAAAGGGAAAGATGACTAATTAATTTTTCTTAACATATTTTTTATATATATAAGACTTAAAACTTAATTCATTTAATTTAGTCTTTTTATGAAATTTAGTGTTTTTATGCCAAGTTCAAATTTTAATTTTTTGCAAAAAACATAATTTTAACCTTATTTTCATTTGTTAATTCTTATTCTTAATAAAAAAATATTAAACATATTAATATGAAAGTTCACCTTCTACATTTCTCTTCAACTTAGGTATATTAATAACATTCCTTTAGTATGCTATATCATATTTCAAGTCTACTGTATCCTCCAATATTTTTCTGTTAATAATGAATGCAACAAAATATGTATAGGCTTAAGCAAATTAAGAACACCATAGTCTAAACACCTCTTTGCATTTCATTTAGTACTAACAAAAAAATAAAATATTTATGCACTGCATATGCTTTATAATTTGAAAACATTGCATATATTATCTCTCAAATTTTCACACTCTCTTTTAATTAAATAGTGCATTACAATATATAATCTTTTTCTCCAGTTATCAGAAAGGGCACTATTTATCATTATCTTCTGCTACTTCATAGTTTTCAATTGAAATAAATCATCTCTAATGTTTTAGTCTAACTTGTGCATTGAAGATCTCATAGTTAATAGTAAGACAAAAACCTCTTTATCACCAACAAGTTACATGGCAATGAATTGAAAGCTTATCACTCATTGTTTTTCTCATTGGGGTTGTTTAGGACAGCCATCTCTCAGCTTTGAGTTTTACACCTCACTCGGCTCTCTTGGGAAAATGCTCGTCTTAATTTTTACAGATTCACGGTGGAATACTATTTTTTTTTTAACTTACAACTACTAGAACTGTTCTTCTTTTTGAAAAGAAAATATATTTATAGTTCGTATAATAACTTTCTAAGAAGTTGTGTTCAACGCCATCACTTCACAATCGTTTTAACAAAAAATTATAACTCCTAACTTGTTCTATGTTAGCAAATTGACAAATGATATCAATTGTGTTACTAATTTACCTTTTGATGGTAGTGTTTTCCAGAAGCTTCATTTGGAGAAGATGATTCAAACTGCTAAGAGATTAGATAGACCCTACCATGTCCAAGTGGAGAGCACAGAGAGTGTGAGTACACGCCACTCAAAAGTTGTAGCTTATGTTGTATCATTGAATGTGACATAATGTTTCATTATCATTTGGGTCATACTAAGTTTCAATATTTAACAAATTTTTATCCTTTGATGTTTTCTAATAAAAATTTTTCTAACTTCAATTGTGATGCGTGCTAATTAACCAAAAATCATCGAGTTCATTATCTACTTTTAACCATTAGAACTTACCCAACATCTTTATAATCCTCAAAGGCATTCCAACACTAGAGAAGCATTTGATAGGAGATAAAAAAACTACTAATATAGAAAGGCAATCGTGCCATACAAATAAGGGTGCACAGTAATCTAATTTGAAAGAGCTAAATATTTGACATTTTAATACAACATAAAAAACAATATAAAATATTTTAATAATATTATTCATTCAATTATTTAATTAATTTCAGTCCAAACAAGCAAAAAATAATCAAATAAAAATTAATTCGTATTGAACTCATTTATAAACCGAGCCAAAATATAATTATAAGCGCCCGGCTCATTGTTTAACAAATAAATCGAATACAAGCTACTTAACTGATCAAAATTGGTCATAAATGGCAAACTTTATAAGTGTTCGGCTCATTGTTTAACAAATAAATCGAATACAAGCTACTTAACTGATCAGAATTGGTCATGAATGGCAAACTTTAACAGCCCTCTTAAAAACTAAAAGGAAACACCATATACTTCAGAAAGGCCTTATGAGTAACCACCTTGTTACCTCATAAGCACAATACTCAATAACCAAGATTTATAACAGTTGAGGAAATATCCCAATCATAATATTCAACATGTCAATTTAGGTTCATAATGATTATATTAATAAAATATAAAATTACGCTGTGGGTGTTAGAGGTGTAAATACATAAAAATTGAGTGGTTTGTATGTAAATGGGCAACAACATATTAGTGTTAGAAGCATCCTCTTGACTATCCAATCAGAACCAAAATATATGCCTCTAAATGGAGAATATGGAGACATACTTGCCTGAGTGTTAAGGTTTCAGTCAGTGGAATAAAGTGTATTATATGGTTATATAGGCCGGAATATGATGGCCGGAAACTAAGCATTTGTAATGAAGTGAGAATTAAAAAAACCAAACAAAATGAAAAAAACAGTATATTGAGATGCAGAACAAATTGTTAAGATATGGGTTTATTGATAACTTGAGAGTTGTTCCACATGCTTGTTAATGGCTTCTGGATAAGTTTGAGCTCGGAGAAGTTCCAAGCGATTGTAAGGATGGACGAATTGTAGGATATAGTCTTCATCTGTCATTTAAAATACTATCAGTTTAAGTTCAGAATAGATATGCAAAAGATTAGCGGCGGCGGCGATGAAAAAACAATGTTCAGATCTCACCGTCTTTGACAGTTCCGTAAAGCCAGCAGAAGACCTCGTCGGCGAATGCAAGGCAAACCCCACCCTGCAACAAATAGAAATATAAATGTGCTTATAAGGGAAGTGTGATGGTTCTATGCCCATCTGATTAAAGATAGTAGGGGCCTTTACATACATAACCACACAATTCTTATATATTTACATATCTAACACCGAAACTTTACTATTTACATGCATAGCATTCAAATTCTTAATATCGCATGAAAAATGCCACTATCAATACTTTTAGATAGCCAAATACATCATTGAACCTACCAGTTTATCACCTAAATTATTATAAATGTAAATAGGAAAGTTTTAAGTGACATGCGCGCGCGCGCGCGCACACGATATTTATGTAAATTTCCCAAATTAATAAAAACTCAACTTAATATTTTTTGTCATAATATTGAAGTATCCAGTAAGGGCTAGCTTGTTTTACAATAATTGTTTGAAATTATAGATAATAGGTTTGGAGAGGAATAAAATCCCTTGATTTATTCACATGTCAGATACAGATATATAAGGAAAACAAGCCCCCTAATTTACTAACATACCAAATATATCTAACCTAAATTAGAGAAGGAAACAATTCTGAAATAAAAAAATAAAATAGCATAGAATAGGAAGGGAATAAACTAATCAAGAGTTTTACAAGTTATCCCCGCCAAATCCTCCAAGATCTTCTCAGATTTCATCAAGGATCTCAGATTTCTACACAGACCCTCATGTTGGGTCGTAGATGTTGTAGAGATCAAGCTTGATATTGAATTCCAAGCTCCTTCAAGGAAGAGCTTCGGTGAAGACAATAGCAACTTGTTGGTGTGTCAGGATGTATTTTAACTGTATAATTCCCTCATTAACCATTTCAAAGAAAACTTGTCTATCAATTTCAATGTGTTTGGTCTTGTCATGATGCACAAGATTCATGGCAAAACTGATAGTTGTTTGACTATCACAAAACATCTGTATAGGCTTATTGGATGTACATCTCAGTTCCCATGACAAATTTTGAATTTAGATTTATTCACAGATTCCCAAGGAGAGTGTCGTATACTCTAATTCTGCACTGCTTTTAGAAACAACCGCTTGCTTCATACTTCTTGCCACAAGATTTTCCCATTCATAGGAGCAATAACCTATAGCGGGCCTTCTGTCAATAAGTTCCCCACCCCAACTAGCATCAATGTAGACTTTGCCTCTATTCTCGATTTGCTAAAAAATTAATCTATAACCAAGAGTTTTCTTGAGAAACCTTAAATTCTATACACCATCTCCAAATGCTCTTCATTTAGGCTATTCATGTGTTGGTTTACAATACTAACAAAGTCTGCAATATTTGGCCTCGCATGTGACGAGTAGATGAGTTTTTCTACAAATCTTTGATACCTTCCCTTATCCACAGAGACACTTTCTTCTCCCCTCTTTGGCTTCTGCTTGGGATCTATTGGAATATCAACAGACTTACATCGAATTATCTCTCTCCTTCAGTTGATCCATAATGATGGCTTTATTGTACTTTGCTACCTCCATCCCTAGAAAGTATCTCACAATTCCTTGGCCTTTGATTTCAAACTCGGTAGCAAGCACTTCTTTGATATTGAGAAGCTCTCTTTCATCATCACCAGTAAAAACATATCATTCACATATACTATCAATGTAGCAATCTTACCTCTTTGAGCGTATTTTACAAACAAAGTATGATCAACTTGACTTTGAGAACACTCACTAGATCTCATAGTTTTAGCAAATCTTTCAAATCATGCTCTTGGTGATTGCTTAAGCCCATAAAGTGACTTCCTGAGTTTGTATACTAAGTGTTTGTTAAAATAATGCTCAAGTTCTAGTGGTATCTTCATATATACTTCTTCCAGTTTCTTATTCAGGAAGTCATTTTTCACGCTAAGTTGATGTAATCCCCATTTCCTTTTCATTGCTAATAAAAGGAGAACTCTGATAGTATTAATAATTGGTACAAAGTTCTCCTGATAGTCGATCTTATAAGTTTGAATGAAATCTTTTGAAACAAGTCTAACTTTGAATCTCTCACTACCCCCTTCAACTTTATATTTGACGTTGAACATCTATTTGCATCCACCGGGTTATCCTGAGATAGTTTACTAAAAATCCATGTACTATTATGCTTTAGTGCTCGAATCTCCTCTTCAACTGCTTTCCTCTATTCTGAATTTTTAAGAGCTTCATGAATGAAGTTAGGAATCTGCATATTATCAAGGACAAAAATAAAAGCTTTGTAGGATAAGGATAGCTTCTTGTAAGCTAAATACTCTTGAATTGGATATCTAATGCGGCTTTCCTTGTCACCAACATCAAAAGAGGAAGGAGATAACTCAAGTATACTAGACTCTCTCTTACCCAAAATTTCAGGTGAATGAGGACTCGAGTTTTGATTTGAGCAGTTATATCCTTGCAAGATGTCTTCCACCAACACAATTTTTCTTCCTCCTTGTGTACACTTGAATTTCTTTGCTCTAAACTTCAGGTTGAGTTGGTTAGGCATCATCAACCAAGATATAACAGCTGGGTGGAGTAGGTGGTGAGGTCGTGTAGGTGTCATCCAGTGTATCCCAAAATTGATGTTCAATTGTACTCTTCCCATGAACATTAAATTTGAGATAGATTGATTGATTTTCAAAAAATACGATATCAATGGAGTTGTATTTTCTGGTAAAAGCTTGTACCACTTTTTGTTAGTAGCATATCGAAGAAAAATATACTTGATAGATTTTGGGTAGAGTTTTGTGTGATTTTGAGAATGGATGTGAACAAAGGATACACGTTGAAAGATTTTAAATGGTATAGTGGAAGAAAAAACTCTAATGTGAGGATAGATAACCATCAAAATATGAAGAGATATTCTGAAGTTAAGCACCCGACTAGACATTCAATTGATAAGATATGTTGCATTAAAGTCTGCTTCATCCCAAAAAATATTTTGAAACTTGATGGGACATCAACATTGAACGGTATACATCATGAAGATGCTTGTTCTTTCTCTCAGCTGTCTCATTTTATTATAGGGTATCAATACATGAACTCACATGAATGATTCCATTTTTTGAAAGATCGAAACCAAGGATGAAGTTGAAATATTCCCTTGCATTATCATTTCCATAGATCTAAATTTTGCATTGAAATTGAGTTTGAATCATGCCATAAAAGTTTGAAAGATTTGGGTTGTTACAAACTATTTCATCATTACGAATACTCAAGTGGTTCTAATGTGATAGTCAATAAATGAGACAAACTATCGGGCACCACTAAGAGTTTTCACTTTTTAAGGTCCTCAAAAATCACAACGGATAATGACAAAAGAGTGGTGGTTTGCACTTGGTCAAATGATAACTATTTTTAGGGTGTTTAACAAGTTGACAAATCTAACATTGATAAAAACTATATTTTTTATGAACAAAAAAATGAAGATACAACTTAACATAATTGAAATTAGGATGACCAAGGCCACAATGCCATAACAAGACCTGATTTTTGACAAACATGGACTCAAAATAATAAAAAAATCGAGAACATGGAGGTGTGATCATCTTTGTGTTTAAAGAGACTTTTCTTGAGTAAGTATGCGCCTTGGTGCATTTCAACACTTACAATCATCTCCTCTAACTCCACATGAAATTCATGAACTTGCAAGGAATTTAGCTATACATTTTATGCCATGAGTAAGCTTACTGATTAAAATCAAATTACGATCCAATTGTGGAACAAATAAAACTGAGAAAAGAGTAATATCTTGAGACAACTCCACATCTCCTTTCCCAATAATGTTTAAGTCTGAATCATTTGTAAGTCTTACCGATCTAAATGTAGAAGATTTTTTATAGTTGGCTAGAGCATTGATATCTTCAATCATGTGATTAAAGATTAATGTATCTATGATCCATTTTCTAAATCTCCTATTACTGACATGACAAAATGAATATATTACCATGGTGTATTACGAGGTTGGTGTGTTGCTTTGAATTAACCCTAAGGAGTTTCTTTAGTACTTCAAGTTGCTCTTTGATGAATGGTTCAACCGACCATTCAAATGTGGTAGTCATATTAGACTTTTTCTCTTGATTTTTTCTTCCCTGTCCAGGTTTCCAATCTGTAGGTTTTCCATTAAGTTTCTAACAGTTGTCTTTGATAAGTCCAATCTTCTTGTAATACTCATATGTGTGCCGATTCTTATTGTGCTTTGAGTCATGGGAAGAATTATGAGTGTATAGGGCCGAGATTTCAAAACTTGGTGAAAACCTATTTCCAATTAGCATCAACTTTTTTCTGCTCTCCTCTCCCAACTCCAACAAAGGCTTCACGGGTAGATGGAAGGGGCTTTGTTCCCATAATCCTCCCTCACCTCATCTAATTCCTGAGTTAGTCCTACTAGAAATTCGATGGTTCTCTTCTTCTTGATAAGAGATTTAAACGTCACAACATCATGTGGACATTTCCAGAAGTCTCAAACATATCCAATTATAACCAATACTTTGTCAGTGTGCTGAAATATTGGGTGACACTTAGCTCTCCTTGATGAAGATCATGACGCTTAATTTCGATCTCCAACAACTCTGCAGTATTTTCAGTGCTGGAATATGTTTCACTTACAACCTCGCGGATTTCTTTGACAGTTTTGTAGATCAGAAAAATTTCTCCCACTTCAGTGATCATGGAGTTGAATGGTAACCTTATGATCTCGATTCTTCCATGTGTGGTGGTTGGGTCAGTGATCTCAGGAAATGTGTCTTCTCCCGTGAGATGTTCCTCTTTTCATTTACCAAAAATATACATAAATACGGATTAAAACCATTGAGTTTACAATTTGTGAGAAAATTAGAGAGTTCAGGAGTCGCCTGGACAAAATCCATGGTTTCTAATTCAGAGTAAACCTGGAGAGTTGAACTTGAAGTCTTCATCCTATAATTGGTCGTCAATTTTATGAGTCTTTAAAACTATTTATAGTTGACTACAACACAGAGAGTTGCTCGCTATCGCTGCTAACTTTGTTCTATTCCTGCTGCCTATGTCTGTTGCTTGCGAGCGCTGCTATTTTGCAACTCCTGTTTCCGGCATTGCAGAGAATTTAACTTATGATCCCAGGTCAATGATATCCGCTAGAGAGAAAAAGTGATCTCGTTGGAGGGAGAACTTGATATGCCAGAGAAAGTAAATTATTTCCAAGAGAGAGAGAGAGAGTGATCTTAGGGTTGCTTATTGTTGCCTATGCTTGTAAAGAGTCTTGATTCGTTTTTGCCCGAGCCCACAGAAGTTTTCACAGGAAGAGAGAGCTTGCAACAAGGAGTTTATGCTGTTGGGGAAGATTTACAGCGAGAAACACAAGCAGAGGGGGGTTTCCAACTGTAGGGAAGAGCTGGGAAAGGTGTAGGTCTACACAGATTTCGGTCAACGTCAGAGGGCGTTTTCAAATAAGGAGGTCCGACGAAAGAAGGAAAATATGTTATTTATAAGGCTCTGATACCATGTAGAAAATAGGTTTAGAGAGAACAAAATCTCTTAATTTATTCACATGCAAGGTATATATATATATATATATATATATATATATATATATATATATATATAGGGAAAATAATCCCTTCTAGTTTACTAACTTATCAAATATATCTAACCTAAATTAGGAAGGAAAATAATTCTAAAATAAAAAATAAAATAGCATAGAATAGGAAGGAAAAAAACAAATCAAGAGTTTCCTAAGTTGCCCCAGTCAAATCCTCCAAAATCTACTCAAAGTTCCTCAAGGATCTTCTCAGATTTCAACAAAAAACATTTAGATCTCAGCTTGGCATCTACTTGTTTTGTAGAGCCTCAATTAGTTGAACTAAATTCTTGCATTTCTATGGACTAAAAATAGCTTCATTTTTCTCCACTCCCATTCATGCGTTTGTATGGGGGCTGAAATGAGTAAAATTTTCTTTAAACCTCATTCCATTGGCTGGATATTTTTTTACTGTTTTAGGTAAAAATACAAAATCAAAGCCCCTTAAAATTAAGTCATTTCTTAGCTTTAATTTTAAAGGGGAATTTCAAGAATGAAAACTCAATTCCATCCATTTTCAGCCAACAAACACTTGAATTCACTGGTGGAAGTGAGATCCAATCACCTACAAATACTTACAAATGAAATAAAATAACCCAAAGAGTTACAAATCCAAGTGAGCGCATTAGCTTTTGCTAGCAGCACTAAAGTTATTTTTTTACATAAATGACGTTAAATTTACTGCATTTATTCAAATTTCAAGAATTTTAATTGAGGATCCAGAAACAATAGATAAAAATGATATGCAAAAATTCTTATTTTTCATTCAATCATATTGAATCTTGTTTAAAGTGTCAAATATATTCTTTGCAAATCATTTTGCACAACTTATTTCCAAGTTAAATTACCTTAGCCTTTCTTCATAATCCTTCAGCACTTAGTTTATCTACTCATCCCATGGGTACATTTTCTCCTGTTTTTGGAGTACCATCCTAACCACGCAATTTTATTTTCACTTACATTCTCTTTGATAAATCTCTCCCAAATTATTTCTCAAAACTTATCCTTTATTAATTTATCCATTGTAGTATGCCATACATCTATCTTGATAATCTCATTTCTATCACATTAATCTTAAACATCAACAAACATTTTATTGCTAACACAAGATCCAAATAGTACCATTGACCTAATCACCATTTTATAATACCTTCAAGCCTCCATGACATACAATAGTTATGTAATACTCCCCATGCACTTTTCCATTTTAAATATCTAGCTTAACTGAGCATCCATATCCTCATTCTTCTTCATAATAGAACTAAGATACACAAATCTATCACACTTGGGCGGTTTGGTTGGGTGATTTTGTAGTGCAAAGTAAATAAAATGCTGAGATTTTCAAAATTTTGACATTTTGTTGGATCAGAAATGAATGCAGCATAAAATTTGGTGAAATTAATATTCACCATACAGCTCAAAACTACTGTATTTGAAACTTGTCAGTTTTAGGTGATTTTTAAATCATTGCAAACTGCATCCCTTGTAAGTGATGTCGCCGCAGCCCACCATTACCAGCTGCCACCTGCCAGAGATTTTACACCGAACCAAACAATTCTAAACCTTTTTTAAATATACTACATTTTAATTAAACTACATTATTTTTACACTGTAATTTTTTAACAAACCAAACAGGACCCTTAAGTATAACTATCTTTCAACAATAACCATCAATAATTGTTAATATTACACCCACTACATATATATTTTTATTTGTGTATCAATTTAAAGTCTTTTCTATTCTAAACTTTTTCTACATTAATTTTTCATTTATTTAAATGGATAATAAACAAACAAAAATTGTCATTAAGCAAAAAAAAAAAAAATACTTAGACACCACACCCGTTTATATTTTGTAAGCATCTATATAATTAATGCAAAAAAATAGGATAGAACTATGATTCACAAACCCGTCAACCTAAGTATCCATTAATTTTCCAATAATATGTCAATACAATTGTTAAAATCAAACCCATTATATATCATATACTATAATTTGTTTATCTATTTGAAAGCTATTTATTGCAAGAATTGTGTGTATATATATAAGGCAACTTCATTGATAAAATTTAGTGAGTGGATGGAAAACACACTCACAAGGTATACAACGCAAAAAAAAAAGCCAACAAAATACAAAGTATACCCAAAAAAGAAATAAAAAATATCACTAAACAGGCTCCAAAACAATCACAGAAGCGCTGACATATGAGGGCGTTCGTGAGGAGAGGATTTGAATGGAGCAAAGATTTTGCAATTGGTCGCTGCAACGTCGAATAATTGCGCTGCAGATTAGATCTAGATGTGAAATTTTTTATTTCTCTAGCAGTTAGACCACTCCCTCTCCCCCTGGTGCTAGGGAGGGAGTCCAGCAGAGACCTTAGACTGAGACAGTCGATGTGTTATCCAGTATACGCCTGAGTTCACGCTTACCTTTGTTCCTCTTCTTATATGTTTGAACCTATCAATCTTCAACCGTTGAACTTCCCATCGGGTCAAATGCAATGCGTTGATCCAATGGTTGTTGACTAGGTGCAAAGTCTTGTCCATCATTGGCTTGACACACCTCCAAGAAAGGAGTGCCCTTCTGAGCAGCTACAATGTGTTGGTCTATAGAGTGTTGATTGTTTGCGAGTTGTTGCCCATCTTGAGCTTGGCACCCCAAAGATTGGAGAGACCACAACATCATTGTTCAAAAATTCCGAAGTAATGGAAGGATCATTTCCCTGCATAATTAGAGGACCTATTTCTTCAGCAGTATGTGGAGGCGGAAGAGACGAATGATTTCCCGAGGGGGCAATTGAGGGTCTGTTTAGCACAGCTGCAGATTCTCAGCTTTTCAGTTGCAGCTGCGCTGCCCCAGGAAGCAGCTGTGGGGAAGTTGACTGTCTGTTTGGTGCAGCTGTGTGAAAAATGCTGTGAGCCAGCTGTTTTATGTAAAAATGACCAAACAACCCATATTTGTTAAAACTGTTTAAAATTTTTGATTTATTTGTATAAATATGAGTTTAATATACATAAAACTTATAAAAATATTATTTCTTAATTAATTAAATGAAATAAATTGTTTTCAATATTCATTTTTATAGACAATTTTTAAAAAATATTTTGTAATTTTAAACACATATAGGTTTAAAATTTATCGTTATCTATATATCAATGTATACAAATATTAATTCATCTATACATATAAAAATTTACAAACATATTTTAGAAGCATAAAATGTAAAATATATAAAAGCACCTCAAGTCATATGAAGTCGTGTTTTCTTACATAAAGATGTAGAAACTCATACAATTTCGTACGTCCAAAATAGCCCAGAGTACATAAATGCAACTCAACCACTAGCTAGGAGAAGCAGAATGAAAAAAAAACTATAAAACTACAACCACGACGAGTAGCATAATGATAATGTTATTTCTAACAATGACACGCTGTAGCTCCCGTGTCTGTCCTTTGTCATCTGAAACTCGCAAATCGCTACCAACATCATCCTCAACGTCAGAAAAACTGTCCGCCCATCGAAAAAATCTGCATTGATCGGCAATGCTTCGGGGGCATGTATAAAACTTCCTACCATACTATGTGCTTGCCGTGAGGTCAAAAGTGTGGTTTACAGGCCACAATGACAAACCACTCGTCGGGAGGTAACGGACATCCTAGAATTCATATTATCCTGAAAAGCAATGCAGCATAAAACATAATTACTAACATATTAGATAATGAAAAAAGAGATCATTAAAATTGAAATATTTGTTTGAAAACAAGCACAGACCCCTAATCATATTGTGTTTACAGCAGATCTGAATCGAAATAATCACTTTCCAACTAATGAGGTAGTGATCTCCTCACGAATGGCTTTCATTTCATTCGCACCTTCCCCATCTTTCGTGCAAATTGAGGCATTGTTGTTCTCCTCTGTTGATAGAGATTGACCAATGCGGTATTCAAAAGCTTCGACTGGCACTTTCTCGTCATTGACCTCGACACGCTTGAAATCAACATCAGCTCGAGTTGTGGATGCCGCCTAATATAGTTATTAAGGGTCATAGTGGCTAACACTACATGCAGCTGTTTCAGAAACGGATAAGGTGTCATATCTCGAAGTATGACCCATTTTTTCTTCCAAACTCCAAAAGTCCTCTCAATAACGCCTCGCAAGGATGAATGTCTTTTATTAAAGACCTCTCTTCTATTTCTTGTACGATTGCTGACTCTCTGAAAATATGAAAGATGATACCTTGTGTCAGGATAAGGTTTAAGGTACCCCCTCTGCATTGGGTAGTCAGCATCCACCAAATAGTACTTCCCTGAAAACTTATAAACTTTAGGTGAACATACAAAAAAATTCTACTTGTATTAGCAAGAAACTAACTATGCGGTGGGTGAGGTAAATTGTACTCCGGATTTGTCGTTGCAATTTTAAAGATTCTACTATCATGTGCGCTGCCCTCTCATCCAATCATTACAAATGTAAAACACATGTTGAAATCACATACTGCCATGATATTTTGAGTTGTGGTTCCGGAACGACCGATAAATGCAACTTTCTCGTTATCCGAGACCCTAGCATGAACGTGTGTTCCATCGATTGCGTCGATGCAACCCTTTACGAATAAATGAAATCATTTCAATATATAACCCAGTAATATTTATTTGAAGTGTGAATGTCTACCTTGAAATGTGGCATGTATCGGACATCGTTGCGAATCTCTAATGACGTTCTTGCAAACGTTAGATCTGTAGGTTTTATTATGGCTTGTGCTAGACTGACAAGAGAACTCAAACCAACTGAGAAATATCTGTTTATTGTTTCAGATGAGTGATAGAAGCGTTCCATGGCTCCCCGCATTGACTCGTTCTGTGATAAAATATAAAGTGTTATGCTCAATACTTCACGGTCTGTTGTCCTAGAAGATTCATGAAGTCCATGAGATATTTTTAGATCTAATAATATATCACTGAAAACACCCTGGGACATGCGAAAGATGTTTTGATATCTCGTTGGGTGTCCTGAAATCATTTCTCCCATCCATTTGTCTTCAATCTGAGATGATGTGTAACACGGCTCACGGTCCACATACGTATTATAGTAATGCACTAGTATATTTATGGATGCATTTCGACGTCGACGTCAGACTTCCTCTGGGTCCATGACGATATGAACTATACATTATACTTTGAAATACAGTTAAGCTCATA
>JXCR01127929.1:8812-37543 GCA_002079205.1 Phalaenopsis hybrid cultivar
TCTCTCTCTCTCTCTCTCTCTCTCTCTCTCTCTCTCTCTCTCTCTCTCTCTCTCTCTCTCTTGATATCTATACAGGTATCTATGGATATATGTAAATTCTTAGAACTTTTTAATAGTATCTTCAAAATTGTATATAAAAAGATTTATTTTGGATAAGTTAATACTAATGCAATTTTTAATAACGATTAAAACATTATGCATCATATAAATAAATGTTAAATTTAGATATTAGCTATGTAAATATAGAAATTTTAAGGAAGATTTAATATTATACATTGAAAATATGTCAATGGTCATCCCGAGGAGATCGAGCAGTCAAGAAAGGAAGAGTACGATCAGGGAGGGCCCGCTGACATAGGATCATGAGGTCCACTTATTTGACCAAGTGCAGTCGTCAGAACTAAAGCCATAAGACCAAAGTTGATCGAGTCACGAAAGATAACCAAATGGTCTGAATCTGAGTCTTCGATTAGAGACGATACAAAGATACATCAAAGTCAACTGGCAAGAAGCCGACTCAAGAGAATATCTAATCCCTCAATAACTTTAATTATATCGACGATGTTCAAAATCTCTCTTATATAGTATCAGTGTCAACAACTGTGCTAACTTAACTGATCGAACCGATTCTGCCAAGTAAAAGCCAAATAAGCTCAGTCGACCGAGCCAAAGAGCAACCTAGCAATATGTTCATGCCCGTAAAATGCTAAGAATACTCTGTACAACCCCATTAAAGCAAGGACAAAAATACAACATCACCATATTATACTTTCTCCCCTATAAATATGGAGATCATTTTTTTGAACAGTGAGAGCCAAATTAGCTATAAAATAAGGGAAAGAGCAACACGACGAACACAATTACTATTCATTAATGCCCATTCTCCTACTCGCTCTCACTCTCTCTCCCACACACACATGCACACACAGTCTCTATGCTCTATTCCTTCAGGAGTGATTCACAGACAAATCAAAATTTAACATCCTAAAAAGTTCAATAAGCGTGGATTATGTCATAGAAAAGAAGACGAGCATCGCACGGTGAAGAAAGACAAAATAGATAAATCAGTATGGCATGCACAGAAGAGTTTGTAAACCAACAAATCTTGGAATTAAACGATAAAATGTTGGATGTCATATGAGACGCACTAGTTAAGGGAAGACAGAAGTATCCCTAAGAGGAAGGGTCGACGCCCAATGATCGAAAAGTCCCCTAGGCTCTGAAAAGAGAAGGTGAATCCCACTACTTTAATAATGCTGAGTCGGCACCAATCAAACGACGTCGGTTTTGACATACTGAGGCTGCCCGAAAAAGGTTCAAACTCCTTACAGTAGCTTCTTGCAAGACCAAGACCGGTCACATAGCCTCATTTGACTCAATCATGCATTGTTGAGTATCAAAGATGCGCTAAAATGTCATCGATACCACACAGAGGGAATTGACCTTTAAGTGGTTCAATGCATTACCAATAGGGTTGTCAAAATAGCTCGTTGTTCACGAACAACTCGTGTTCGGCTCGTTTGTTAAGTAAATGAGCCGAACACGAACAAGTTTTTAAAAATCAAATTATAAAAGAATCGAACACAAACAACTCTTTGTTTGTTCGTGTTCGGCTAGTTTTTGCTCGAAATAAAAAAATATATATAATTATTTATATAATAATATATTACATATATTATTTATATAATAATATATTATATATATTTATATCTAAATTTAAAACATAACAACTCGTGTGGTAATGTGGTTAGTGGTTTCTTTTGCATACATTTGGTCCGGGATCGAATCCAACACTTTACATATGTTTTGTTCAATTTAATTTTAACAAGCCAATTTCGAGTCGAACATGAACACGAATATTTAAATCAAGCCGAACACAAACACACTGTTTGCGAGCCTATTTCGAACATGAGCCGATTTCGAACACGAGCAGTTTCAAACGAGCTGAACACGACCAAGCCTGAGCTCGCTCAAGCTCGGCTCGTTTACAGCCCTAATTACCAACACGAGTGCTAACATCATTCATTAATTTCAAATAAATGTTTGTGGCACAGTTTGCCAGCACCCAAATGCCCCATAAAAATTTGTAGGCTCTTCTACATATTCAACAGAAACAAAATGAGAGTCTTCGCTCATTCATCACATGCTTTTCAAATCGAGATGTTGGAAGTGGGACCGGGAGCTCGCTTTAACTTATGTCGCCTTAGCCCAGGGCTAAAGGAAGGACCCTTCTAGTATGTGTTGGGCTTGTAGGGACCGAAGAGTTTGTCTGAGTAGTTGGAGCTGACCAACAACCACATATCGACCTAGTAGCATAACCTCGTTCCCATTTTCTATTGAGCAGAGTCTTCCACCTGTCGCCCATAAAAGAGGGCCCCTTAAGGCGACTGGTGGAGACTGAGGGATGATCCATGTCCTTCCAATCGTCTTTACTGCAAAGACACTCGATCGCCTTAGGACCATAGGGCGGCCAAAAATATATATAACCAAGGGAGAGAGGTCTAATACCCTAAATAGCGTGCGGCTCAAAAACTAGAATGTGTCGTCGTTCCAACCCTTATATCTTATTGTCAAGTTTACAAAAACGATTAAGTAAAATTTTTATAATTATGCATACTAGGTCCAACTTACACCCGAGAAATTGGGGAAGTTCATGCAAATGATCGACAAAATTTGACTGATGCTCGGGGAACTCAAAAACACCTACCAACTATGATTCCACAAAGAGAAAAAAACTAACAACAATGAATAAACAACCGATTGGTTATTTTTTTTCAAAAACTAACAGCGATGAATAACATCTAATTGATAAAATTTTCCAATAACTGATAATTACTAATAAATGTTTGGTCAGTAAATCACACAAGATCAGGCCCACAACACTCATGCATTAAAAAAAATCATGTCTCATAGCTCAAAGAGAGTCAAACTTAGGCGGCGCTTCCCTACCTATTAGCTACAAGATCCGCGATGGGTAGCATATGAATCACTCCAGCTGCAAGTCTCGACAGTTACCCCACAAAAACTATGGCAAGAACTATTTAATATGTCTAGTGTAAGGTGTGGTTCGTCTAAGATGACGTCCAAACCTAGAGAATGAAATATGAGAAATGTAAGGCTTGAGTTGGACGATAAATTATCAAACCGATAAAAGGATTTGACACATTCTCCCTAACATTGCTTGGATGCCAATCGATTTTGACAATAAGGGATGCAAAGTAAATATGAAAGCAATGAGTCTCATCACGCTTAATTTATAAGGACCTAAGTCACAAAAACAAGAGAGTTCAATTAGAGAATCATTGATTAAGAAAAAGATGATATCTATCTTTTGCAATAAATTCTTTTATTCTTATCGCAACATCACTTTCAAGAATTTTGAAAATCGAGAAGCTAAAAATGTACATAAGAAAGTGTCAGTGTTGATTTTGAGGAGATCTGAAGGTCTAAATGAGAAGAGTACTATAAAAGAATGCCCATTGACAAAGGCCATGAGACCCACTTATCCAACCGAGTGTAGTCATCAGAGCTAAAGCCAGCAAGGCCAGAGCTGACCAAGTCATGAATGACACCAAATAATCCAAATTCAAGTTGTTCAGTTAGAAATAAGATAAAGAGACATCCAAACCCACCGATATGAAGAATTCGAAATGAGGTAAGAACCTGTCCCTCGGCATCTCCAATTATAGCAGGGATTTCCAGAAGCTCCTCCTTTTATTATTAAGAGTCGAAAACCATATTAACTCAACCGATCGAACAAGTCCTACCAACCCAAAGCCAATCAAACATAGCCGACCAACAAGACCGATTATGCCTAGCTGGTTGAACCAGCACTACCACGCTAAAGCCAGTAAGGTCAAAGCGTACCAAGTCACAAAAAACGACCAAATAATCTAAATCTGAGTCATTATGTCAAATATGAGATAAAGAAATAACTCACATGAAGAGTTTGACTTTAGGGAAGACCTAACCACTTAGCATCTTCAATCATATCAGAGATATAAAAAAGTTCCCTCATCTATTATCAAGGGTCAACAACTATATTGACGCAACCGATCGAGTCAGTTTTGCCGATCCAAAGCTAATCAAGCTCAGCCGACAAACTAAACAGGCCATGCCAACCTGTAGCCAACCAAGTTCAACCAATTGAGCCATATAGCAGCTGAGCTATAGGCCCATACTTGTAGAACACCAAGAATACTTTGTATAAATCCCATTAAAGCAGAGACAAAAATGTTACATCATAATATTGTACTATCTCTTTATAAATAGAGAGATTATTTTATGAATAGGGGATGACCAGAGTAGCCAAATAGGATGGGACGGTCAATATGATTACATGATTACTGTTCATTCTTTTATATGTCTCTCTTTCTCCCTCTCCCTCGCACCCCCCCACCTGCTTTCCTTTTTATGATATATTCATTGAGGTGTGATTCACATACAATTCATGATTCAACACATACATACCCCTCAATTCTTAAGTATTTTCATATAAAGCAAATACACTTCAATTTCTACATATGTGTTATGTTATCTATTTATGAAAATGTATATTTCATTTTTTAGTAGTTGAATAATGACATTTTAGATGTGATGTAGAAGATTTGGGAGCATAATGATAAAAAAGTAAAGTTTTGATGTTAGATATATAAATACATAAGAATTGGATGATATGTATGTAAATGCTCCAAAAATTTTATGATAGGAATGCTCGTCACTCATTTTAAAAAAATTAAAGGGGTATTTAAATTTCATCACCCAATTCCCATGTATTAATATCAAGGTTGAGAAAACTAGACCAAACTTCAAACTAGAAGAAGGAAAGGTTGAAGGTTCACTGGTTTGATCTGGGTTGGACTGAAGGTTGAACCGATGAAGAAATAAATTATAATTTTATTTAAATATGACATAAATGATATAAATATTTAAAAAGATTATTAATATATAAAATAAATAGATCAATATTTAAATAATAAACATCAAAATAATTTATAGAAATTATTTTAAAATTTAATAATTACTTTTTTAAAATTTAGTATGAAATATAAAAATTGCATTATGATAATTTAAAAAATAAATATATATAATAAATAAAAATTAAATATTATCAAAATCTAGGGGTAAATTTTTCCAAAGATTTGTTGGCTTCTCTTACTCCCATTCATAATCTGCCACATGACACTGAAGAGTTGTAATCATTTTTTCCACCAAACTTTATTTATTAGCTACTGGTTTGCACTTTTCAATGTCTTTCCTCTCCATTGAAAGAAAAATTATTACATACGGATCGGACACCGCACGTAGCTTGCGTGCGGTGTCCGATCCGGACCGCAAATCACCTGATTTACGGTCCTGATGTATTTCAGTGGGCCCCACCTAAAATTTTTTTTTTTTTTGAAAAAATAGAAATAATCCTGACCGTAGATCACCGTGATCTACGGCCAAGATCGGACACCGCATGCAGAGATGCATGCGGTGTCTGTGTGCAATAATTTCTCAAGTCTTTGAGTGTTTCTGATTCGTGAGAAAATACTAGGTCAGGATTCTGGATGTATCCGGAGTCTAATAGGGGGGTGACACGTATAAAGTGGATCAATCACAGTGTATTATGATGGGTTCACTTTACACGTGGCACCTTGGCGAAATAATAATGCTAAAAAGTTATCATTGGTTGATGCGAACTTTTGATTTAAAAATAATAATAGTCATCGTTTGGTGAATATGTAGAGATTAATTGTGTGTTCACTTTAAAATAATATAAAGTTGATTTGTAGGTTATTTTAGTTAAATGTTATTTATCTTTAGATTGCTTTTATTACTGTATGTTTCATAAACGTGTCTAGGGGGAAATTAGAGAAGAATTAAATCATATTTTATTAAGAAGCTTACATGAATATTTCATTTGGACTGTAGCACTAATTCCTAAGTTGAACTCTGGAAATTTTGTGCAAGGGGTTGTTTGGCTTGAAGTAAAAGCAATTTATTGTGACTAAATTATATTTTGAATATTTATGCTCTATTTGGTTGTCTTTAAAATAAATATAGAGGGTTTTTTTTTTTTTTTATTTGGTGTATATAAATGGAGTATAAATATTATTTATTAGATATTTATATCATATATTTTTTATAAATTACATATATAATTGAGGTAAAAATGTAATTCCAATACTTGTCTATATATATATATATAATGTATGTTTACTTCTACTTTCAAGAAATAAATATTATAGTGATAAGTTTATACCTATTGCTTGTAAATATTTCCATCGCCCTAAAACAGTTAGTGTGAANGTGGTCTTTTTACCTGAAGATTTGAAGAAGGAGCAGATCAGTTCAGGTTGGATGTGGCCGAGAATCCTAATGATACCGAGGAGTCCATTTGGTGCTTTCTTTGTGAAGCACAAATTTACGGAGTGGATGAGGCCAGGAAACGTTTCTTAGAGGTACAATGCCCCCCTTTTCTTTCCAAAATTCGAGCACTTGTCATGTTACAATTCAACTTAGGACTATTTTGGTTTTTTGTATAGAAGAAAAATATTAAAAAAAAAAAAGTTTGATTAGTGTTAGGTATGACTCATGTACCAGATAAGGGATAGATGCTAGAGCGGAGTGGAAGCATTTGTCCAATTAAGGAGAGTTTCGTTAAGTAGGTTGGGGGTGCGCGTCCCCGTGGTACTGTGTAGGGTAATTTTGTAATTACATATTGTACATTACGTTTATATATATATATATATATATATAAGTTGTATTTGTAACCCTAAGAACATGTATTGTTTTCAAGGAATAAAAAAATAGTCGTTGTTCATTGTTGTCGTGGATGTAGGCATATTGCCGAACCTCGTTAAATTCTTGTGTTCTTTCTTGATTGTTTGGTTGATTCTTACATTTATTTGCCCTAATTTCTCAACATGTAGCTTTCACTTATTTTGAGAGGAGAAATAAAATTACAATTTTTGAGAGATCTTAATGGCTTTGTAGATTTGCTAACTGCTTGTAACCAAATGAGGGAATCTTTAAAATTTTCACTTTTCAAATCGTATTACATTTTATTATGTTTTTTTTAGTACCTGTCTCAAAGTTTGTAGGATTTTTTATGTTGCAGGGGGTTTGATGTCAAAATCTTAATAACTACAACCACACTAATTCACTCCCACATTTGATTGTATGATAATTTTTCATAAAAATGCCAGAATTAATTGTTTTGATTGACCACTTAATATTACTAATTTATAAAAGAAAAATCATGTTTATAATGTGTCATGTCTTTTTTATGATCATGTGATTTTCTTTTGCTCGGATCATTTCATGTCGGTATCCATATTTTATAATTCTTAATTTCAAAATGAAGATTTGAATGGATAATCAATTTTGATTTTTTTTTGGCTCCTTTATAATGCATTTATGTGAATACCTACCTTGTGGAATTGTATATGATATCTAAGATCTTGATTTTTTTAAATGATGCTCAGGTTGGTCAAGATTCGCGGTTTTTCATGCGTGAAGTGTATAATACATTTAAAGATGGTGGGGATCCTAAGAAGGTTAGGGATTATTTAAACCTCTTTTATTTTTTGTTTCTTATTTTCTATATCTATATTATTTTTCTTATATTTTGGCACATAATAAAATGTGCTTAGTATCTCAAAAACATATTATTTTTGCTAATTTATGTGGTGGCGATGATAGTTGCCCACAAAAATGGAGTAGCGGCCACAATCACTGGTAGAATAGCAAAATAATATACTTGATAAAGATTTCCTTATTAAATATAGCCTCATTGATTGAGAGTTGTACTGTTATTTAATATCATTGAGATGGATTAAAATAATTGTGATGGTCATTTCTATGACTTGTTGTACATATGCAAATCGTCATTTATATTTCTTTTCTGAAAAGTGGTGTTGAAAAACAAATTTCATGTAAGAAATATTTGATATTGTCATTGAAATAAGATTAATGAATAAGAAGAAAATAAAATTAATAAAAAATGAACTCACATATTTATGTGGAATACCCTTATAGGAAAAATCATGAGTAGAGAAGAAGAATTTGCTATATTGAAGAAAAGAAGATTACAAGTAGTGAGTGTTGGCTCGCATAAGATCTCACCAAAGAAATGAGTTATAATCTTGCACAATGAGTTGGGGTATTTATAGATTTGTATGAGACCGTTATAAGAAAAATTTTAAAAGTGGTCAATAATGCAAGAGCTCATGGATTACACTCTAAATGTTATCATAAGATCAATCTAACAATAAAATTTTTAACCCATGTACTCATAATCTTCCATTAAAGCGAGTAGGACCCTCATAGCTCGGATAAGAAATTTATTATTCTCTACCTTGACATGAATCCCCAAAAATATGAAAAGATTCTCAATTTTTGACGAAATATCCACCAACTCTTTTACAAATATTTAAGGATTATCAATGAATACCAACCAAGTCAAATCAATGCTCAAACTTAGCTATTGGGAGTACCTTAATCATCACATCAACAAGATTATCACAGGTACTAATCATGCTCACAACTCTATCACCACAAGCAATAGCTTCATAAATAAAGTGATAATGAGAATCAATATATTTAGTTTTCTCATGAAACATCTAACATTTAGAGAGAAAAATAGCATTTTGACTATCACATATCATTGCGGTATTCTTTAAGCCTTCACTAAGCTCTTTAAATAAATTTTTTCAACTAAATGACTTTTATAAGCTACAATAATTTCAATTATAAACATTGCTATTATGATATATAAAGTTGTTTTCAAACTGATCGCACAACCACCAATAATAAACTTATCTTACTATAAAGGTCTCTAGCAAAATCTGAATTAATATAGCCAATGATTACATTTGTAGTCTTCCCAAAATTGCAAACAATCATTTTTAGTTCCACCAAGTATTTGATGATCCATTGAAAAATTTTCTAATGTTTCTTATTTGGATTACTCATGTACTTGCTGATTGTACGGACTGCATATTATAAGTCTAGTCAAGATCATGCCATCACATACATAGGATACCCCACTTCACTGCAATATGAACTCGTGATATATACTTAATCCAATCATTTGAGTGTGAACATAAAGTTAATGAGATTCTAAAATGTGTAACTAGTGGAGTGCTAATAGATTTGATATTTTACATACTAAGCCTATGCAAGATTTTCTAAATGTGCTATTTTTCTCTCTGAAATAATTTTTATATTTCTATACATAATCACCAGAATGAATATATTTGCAAAATCTACACCTGAAATCTGATTGAAATCTTTTTCAATTAGTCTAACCTTACATCTAGCATTTTCAGCTCTCGGTGTACCTTCTCTTTTCTTGAACAACCATTTGCTGCAAATAATTTTTTTTCCCTTGGGTTTGTTTCAATAAATCCCAACTGCAATTCTGTGGAGGGATTTCATCTTCTCTTATATTGCAATCTTCTATTTACTAGAATCAATTAAATTAAGCGTCTCTCTATAACTAGAAGATTGTTCACCATACTCAATAACTTTAGCCACCTTTAGGGCATAAGGAACCAAATTGGCCACACTGTCCATCTATGATGGTGATATGTGTGAAATTTAATGATGTGATGTAGCATTATTCTTATATTTTTTGTGCTAGTTTTATGTTTTTTTTTGGTATTTTTGTATATGTGCAACATACAAAAAAAAAACTTAGCATTTGGGGAGATATTTAGCAATTTGAAAACAGGCTTCCCAACACCATAGGGAAGCTCCTCGACACTATAAATGGGCGCCATAATGCCATATACGGGATGCCTTAGCGTCTGCCCTTCATGATTAACGCCACGACACTCATCTCCGATGTAGGGTGATTTTGCGGTTTGATGACAGTTAGACCAAACACTTTGGCATAAAAACTTACGATTTAAAGATAATGATTCTCTCTAGAATTTTCTTGCGAATAAAGGAAATTGTTAAGAGTGTGGGGAAGTGTTAGGGTATGATAGAGTGAGGATTTTTCACTTGTTTGGTTGTGAGTTTGTAATCTTGAAATGAGGAGATTGTGGGTTGCGATCAAGTCTCAGGAACAATGATTTCGTCTATATGATTTATTATTATTTTATCTTTGTAATTTGGTTTGATTTCATCAATGCAATTCATGTTTTTATTTCAAATCATGCGTAACTCTTAAAATTTCTCGTTCACTTGGATTAGTGCTCACTTGGTTTAATACTCTTTAAAATCTCGAAAAATCCATGCTCGAATCAAGTTGTTTTAACCTTCCCATCTCAATTTGCATTCAAACAGACCATTTAGATTGTTAAAATTAGTTTTAATCTAGAGTATTATCGGAAAAAGACTAAAAATACAATTAGGTAAAATACATAAGTTTAGTGGAATAGGAATATTGTCGTTAGATATTTGCAATATTTTTTGTGAAATATGGATACTCGGGAGTTTTTACTTGGTTAGGGGAACTAAACTATAATATGGAACTCCAACTCTTATTATATCTTGGAAAAGAGTAAAAAGTGTTGGGCCCCGATTAATAAGTACATTAGGAGAATCACTTGGATGAAGTTGTGTTTTATTGAACTAATTCAAATGAGACTTTCACACCATTAAAAATTTTTCTCACTTAGCTTTAGTCTTTAATTTTGAAATTAGGATTTATAAACTTCTAAAACCTAAAAAATATGAATCATTTTGGACTAAACTTAGGATTAATAAACTATTAATTAAACTATTTTGAGAAATAACTCGTTCTTTGTGGGATCAATAACTCAAACTCATAATCTGTGGACTACTTGATTAAAATGTATACTTGCATGATAATGTTTGTGAACTACACAACATATTAAGTTTTTAGCATGTTGTTGGGTAACAACGTTTAAGTTTCAATTGAGGTTAATACTAGTTGAGGATTTTTAACTTTATGTTAAAAAATTATAGTATATTTATTGTTTCTGATTTATTTAGGTGTATCACTTGTTTGTTTATTATGTTTAAACTATAAAAACTGTTGTTTGTTCTAATTATAAAAAATAAAAAATACAAATATTGTGACTAGTGCTTTAGTTATTTTATGTGTTATTTTGTTTTATTGTATTTTTTGTTGTGTTTTATTATTTTTATTTTATGAAGTATTTTGATTGTTAGTTTATGATTATTAGTTAGTCTAAGGCATATGTGCAAACTCAACTTAGTGAACTCCACTGTTTAACGCTAAAGTAGGGAAAACCTCTTAAAAATTAGAAAACTCACAAAATTATGAGGACTTTCGAAAAATGATGAACCCTTCGGAAGATAGCATTCGACTTAGACCACTTAGGGATATTGTCAACTATATGGTAGATGAAATTTATCAAAACATTACTAATCTTACCTTTCTAGCCAATACTTTAGAAATTAAATATGTAATTATTCAAATTATTCAAAATAATCAATTTGGAGGTTGACCAATAAAAGATCCTTACATATATCTAGTTTTTTAGAATTATGTGCAATCTTTAGAAAAAATGGTGTCTTGAATGATGCTGTAAGGCTTATTTTGTTCCTTTTTCTCTCTTGGAGAAAAGGCTAAAATGTAGCTTATATCTTTAAAACCCAGGTCTATCGCAACATTGAACGATCTTGCACAAAAATTTCTACATAATTTTTTTTTCCATCCAAGACTGATAAACTTAAGAATGACATTACAGTCTTTACCCACTTGGACAATGAGTCAATTTATGAAGTTTGGGAGAGGTTTAAATATCTTCTTAAAAAATATCAATATTTCATACTCGATTGATTGATTTTACAAACTTTTTATAATGGACTAATGAAATCATTGATTTTCATAATAAATATTGTAGAAAGCGGTCTTTAATGTCAAAAGCCTTTGAGGAGTCCCATGCATTGATTGAGAAATGACTAATAATAATTTTCAATGATCTTTTGAAAAAGTCAACCCTAAGAAATTAACTAGCATATTCATGAATATGATGTGTTATCAATTTTGACTCTATAGTTAGGTGCTAAAAAGTGATATAACTTATTTTTGAATTCAATACAAGGCTGACTAATAAGTGATGAGAGTGCTTGATAATTAGGTGATCCTAATGTTGTATTTGTGGAATCAATGAATGTCATTACCAATAGGATCAACAATCCCTTTTTAAATACCTACAATTATAGTTGAAAAAATCACCCAAATTTTAATTGGAATAATAGCCAAAATGTAGGAAATCGACAATAGGGTAATAATTAAAAAAAGCTTTTTAAGCAGTTGAAATAATTAGAGAAATAATTTTACAAACTCAAGATCAAATTACTCCCCTAAATTCACTTTCAAATAACAATTAAAAAAATTATCATTGGAAGAATTGATGTTAAAAATAAGAAATAAGTTGCAAAGTCAAGTTGCAGACATGAGAAATATTGAAAATCAATTAGGACAGCTCGCAAATTCATTAAGTTGTAAACCCCGAGGAATGTTATCAAATAACACAAAAATGAATTCAAAAGAAAAAGGAAATATGCAATGTAAAGCCAGAAAATTAAGTTGTAAGGAGTTAGATGATGCAATGAGGGAGGAGGCTAATATAGAAGACTCTGAGTCTGAATCTGAAAGAATTAGTGAAAAACCTAGATCTGATTTAGGAAAAGAAAATCACCTCTTACAAAATAACTTGAGAAACCACCACCATCTTTTCCCCAAAATCTTCAAAAACTTAAGTTGGACCAACAACTTTTTCAGATTTCTGTAAGTGTTAAAAAAGCTAGCAATTAATATCTTATTTGTAGAAACTTTCGAACAAATGTTTAGTTATGTTAAGTTCATAAAAGATATTCTCAATAAAAAAAACAAACTAGAGGATTATGAGTCCATTGCTTTGTCTGAGAAATGTAGTGTTATTAAAAAACATTCACAAAAATTTAAGGATCCGAGTAGTTTAACTGTTCTTTGCACTATAGGAGATACGTTTTTTGGTAATGCATTATGTGATTTAAAAGTGAGCATTAATCTAATGTCTCTTTTCATCTTTAGGAGATTAGTACTATGAGAAGTTCATCCTATCACTGTAACCTTCAGTACCTGATTGTTTTTTGACTTATCCAAGGGGGCTATAGAAGATGTTCTTTAAGGTGGATATATTTATCTTCCCTGCAGATTTCATTGTGTTATACATTTAGGAAGATAAAGAAATTTTTATCATACTAAGTACATCATTCTTAGCCACTAGATGATCAATAATAAATATTCAGAAAAGAAAACTTAACATGAGAGTGAATGATCAGGAAGCAATTTTTAATATTTTGGAATCCATAAAGTTTTTCAAAGACCCGAGGGATGATAAATGCTATGGAGTAGATTTGGTGGAGTTTGCTAGAAGCTATATTTATGAAATTTTAGTAATGGACCAAATAGAGCAAAGCTTAATTAAGCATAATTATGAAAATCCTAAATAAGGATATGCTCTATTGTTTGATACAATCCCTAAAGTGAATAGGGATGTGTTTGAATCTATAGAAACATCAACTAATTTTATTACTTTTAAAGTCTAACAACTTTTGTTTGAGTAGATCTAAAATTGAATACATGGAATGTAATTTTGGTAGTAGTTTATCTAAAATTGACATAATATTTGTATTTGATAAATTTAGATCTTACTTGATTAGTATTTAATTGAAAGCATTTACCAACCACTCAGCTTTTAAATATTTGTGACTAAGAAACATGTTGGACCACTTTTGATCAGGTTGATACTTCTGTTATAAGAATTTGATATTGAAATCGTTGATAGAAAAAATATCGAAAATCAAGTAGCTAATCATTTGTCTAAACTTGAGTAACTGAAAAGTTGCATGATAATATTAATGAGAATTTTTCCGATGAACAACTATTTACAATTGCTGAACAAACCATTCATTGGTATGTTAATATTGCCAATTATTTTTTCAGTAGTATTATTAGTTATAATTTGCCATATCACAAAATGAAAAAGTTTGTTTTAAATGCCTGATTTTATTTTTGAGGTAAATCTTTTCTCTTTAGGAAATGCTATGACCAAATGATTAGGAGATGTGTTCCTGTAGAAGTAGAAAATATTACTAGGCAGTGCCATGATTTAGAATTTGGAGGGTATTTTGAAGGATTTAAAATTATTTCTAAGGTCTTACAATCAATATTGTTTTATCTATCATTTTCAAACATGTTAATAATAATGTTAAAAGAAATGATAAATGTCAAAGTGTAAACAATATATTTAGGAGAAATAAAATGTTCTTAATTATAATTTCAAAGATGAAATATTTGATGTTTAGGGTATAGATTTTATGAGATTATTTTTGTGATCTTTAGAAAACTGATATATTTTAATTGCAGTAGATTATATCCCAAAATGGATAAAGGCAGTGACTACATAAATGTGATGCACATGATGTTAATTTTTTCCTTAACTTAAGAGAAGAGTGGGCTTGTGCACTCACCATTACGTAGTGAATTATTTCAACTGAGCTAGACCTCGCGATTTTTTCTTATTTTCACGGGTTTTCACACAAAAATTGAGGTGTCGCCTCCTACTCCTCTTTACTATTGTGTGTGTAATGGATTTCTGTACAACGGTAAGATGCTAAATAATTACTCTACCGTTGTGGATTTTCCAACACACATCAAGGACAACAAAGTCTTTATAATGGGGAAATAAGTCCATTTCAATCATTCCCTTTTTTTTAGCTTTATGATAATCCCCATATTGAATACTTTCATTTTCTTGCTTTTGAGCCTGATTATCTTGAGATAATCAACTTTTTAACTGATTCTAATGCTAAGTAGCTAACTAGGGAAGGGAAAATTGTTAAATTTGCGACAATCATTCTAAATACTGAGTCAAATGTATGGCACTATCTCATTTCTGCCAAACTCATGTTTTCAACCAATACCAGTGAGGTCACTTAGGATCGAGCAGTCTATAATTTCTATATTCAGAAGGAGAAGTCTATTGATTTAGGCTCTGTGATTCATGTCTCAATCATGAACATCATTAGAGGAGGGACTACTCTTAGCCTTGGCCACTCATCTGTTATTTATGCCATATGTGTTAAGGCGGGAGTTGAGGGTGAAAGTTCTGAAGAGTAGCTTCTCCTTAGTTATGCGATGACTAAGGACACTCTGACATATTGTAAGGATGCAGCTTCTGAGCCAGGTGACATCTCCTTCCACCTCACGTGCTAAACCTTTTACCTCTTCAATGGTGGAGAGGCTGCAGACTTTGAGCGATAATGTGACAATCATGCAGTGGCGGCAGCAAGTTATGGGGAGCGATTGAAACATTATGCAAATTAGAGGCAGTATGACTATCTAGTGCAGTTCAACTCAGCTTTGGTCTATACGTTTCTGAACTGACAGCTGAATGTGAGGCCTAGTGCTATCCAATTCTAAATTGCTCCCGAGTTTCTGTGCTGTAAGGGCCCTACCCAGCCTATTGGGGATGAAAGAGATGATGAGTAGGAAGAGAAAGAAGAGGGGGGAGAGAGTTGATTTCTTTTTCTTTTGCTTTGATATTGGTGTGTAGTATGTTGTATGTTTTGGATTATGGGAGATGTTTATTTCTATAATAATTTAGTTTTGTGATTTCCATATGTGCTACTTGCTTTGTTGTGGTAGTGTTACTCCCAATGTTATAGTATTTCTTCACTTGTTGTGTTCTCATATTGTTCATAGCATGTATCTATGTTATTTCCTGTCATATATGCTTGTTTGTTATGTTATTATTTCATGTGCTCGAAGGTGATTAAATTTAAATTTTCAAAATAAAGGGTAGCATTAACTAAGTTGTAATATAAGAATTTATAAATAAAATGATTAAATTTACATAAATATTTACTAATTATTGAATTAAATATTAATTTAATAATTACCAACCTCTTACTAGAATTAATAATTCTTTTAGTATACAAATTCTTAAACACTTAAGCTTGATTGACTGAAAATAAATTTAATTAATTATATAAAAATTCAATAATTATCAATTTACATAATTCAGTGTTTGGGTTTAGAGTTCAGGGTTCATGGTTCAAGGTCAAGGGTTTTTAGGGTTCAGGATGCAGAGTTCTGGGTTGGTTTCAAGGTTTAGGATTGGGGGTTGGGTTCGGGGTTCAAGGTTTAGGATTTTAAACTCTTTATTTCCAAATACTTTGAACAATTGGGAAATAATTGATTAGTTTACGAAGGAAAAGAGTTTATTTTTATTTATATTTGAAAATAAAGAGTTGATATTCAAAATTATTAAATGAACTTAACCAGTATTCCTCATAGAATAGAAAACGAAAGAAAATGAAAAATGAAAAAAAAGAAGAAAGTGCTCAAAGTTCAAAATCCATGAGCTTATGAAGATAAACTTTAGATTAAGTTTAAAAATAAAAAATTGGTATCATTTCTCTTTTCTAAAAGAATTAAAAGCTTCCTTGATTGAAATTTAGATTATTGTGTATTAAATGAAATAAAAAAAATATGAATTAAGATTGTTTGGTTGATAAGCATAAATGAATTCATTTATATATTTGTTAATTAAAGTTAATTTAGTCAGAAATACATTAGGTGATTTAAGAATAATTGTATTTAAAGAATATTAAAAGAAGTAATGTGATGACATTATTCGTTAATAATAATTTAACTCTTTAGTAATATGTGTGCATTTGTATTGAATAAATTTATTATATTATTAAAGAATAATAAAATCATGGGATAAAAATTATCATGAAACTTAAAAAGTTTAAATTTAATTATTAAATTATTTAGAATAAGTAATGTATAAGTTTGGAGAAATTTGATATATTGAAATATGATGATATGACATAATATTTTTCTTACATTTTTTTATGCTTTTATCGGGTATATTTTAAGTTTATGTGAAGAACTTACCACTTGGGAAGATATGTAGTAATTTGAAGATTGACACTCTAATGCTATAAGAAAGCGCCCCGACATCATATTGAGCGCTACGGTGCCATATATTGGGAGCCTCGACACTCGAGGAGGACAATTTTCTATTAAATTCTCAAAAGCACAACACTTTGTTGCTTAAAACATGCGCCTGAAGCTGCGGCTCCAATGCTCAACGTGCAATGTAACAATACTTGATGTTTTAAAAGGAGGATTTTAAGTCACGAAAGACGGCGCTTGAACCCACCGTCATGGCGCTTGATGTTGGTGCCCCGATGCTACATGATCAGTGCCCCTACACTCCTCACCAACATAGGTTGGTTTTGCGGTTCGGCCGAACTCTTAGGATAAAAATTCGTGAATTGGAGAGGAGACTCTCTCTAGAAGTCTCTTGTGCGTAAAAGAAATAGTGGGGGGGTGGGGGGAAGTGTTAGGGTGTAATAGAGTGTGAGATTTTTTCACTTCTTTCTATGTGAGTGAGAGAGTGTGTTTTTTTAATCAAGTAAGGAGGAGATTGGAGGTGGCGATGAAATATTGGGAACAAGGATTTCGTCTTCTTTTTTTTTTTCTTTCATTTTTCTTTATAATTTGATTTGATTCCATCAATTTCATTCATATTTTTGTTTTAAATCATGAGTAGCACTTAAAATTTCTTGCTCCTCTGAATTGGCACTCTTTAAAATCTAGGAAATTTTATGCTCGATATTTGAAACTAGTAAATATTTGAAGTTGTTTTAACCTTCTTATCTTAAGTTATGTTCAGACTAGTCATTTAAATTATTAAAATTAGTTATAATATAGGACTATCGGAAGAGGTCTAGAAGCGCAATTAGGTTAGAACATATGAGTTTGGTGGAATAGGAATATTTTCATTAGATACTTGTAATCTTTTTGGGTAATGTGGTTGTTCTTGTAGGGTTAGAGAAAATTAATTATAATACGGAACTCCAATACATGTTATTTCTCGTAAGAGAGTAAGTATCAAGCTTCGATGAACAACTACAACAGGAGAATCACTTGGATGATTTTAGTTTTTATTGAACCAACTCAAATGGAGATTTCATATCATTAGAAAACCTTTCTTACTTAGCTTTATTATTTAAGTTTGAAATTATGATTTAAAAACCTTTAAAACTTCAAAAAAATTTGAACTAAATTTATGATTAGTGAACCATTAATTAATCTTTTTTTTAGAAATAACACGTTTCTCATTGGATCAACAATTAAAACTCATAATTTGTATATTACATAATTGACATGTATATTTGCGTGAGAAAGTTTGCGTCGCTGTACAACAAATTAGGTGGCTTAATTTCTCTCCTTGTTCTATCTTTGGCAATAGAATATTACAGTTGTTATTATTGTTTGTGATAGGGAAGTAATGTCACCATGACTATTTGAACTTAATTGAAAAGTAGTATTCTATGATTTACTCTTCTCAATTTGTTACTTCAACTATCTGCTAAACCTTTCATCCTGATAAACATCGCTAGATCTTATAATAGGTGTTGCACGTAACATAACAAACTCATCAAATATAACATCTATGCTAATCATCTTTTTTTATTTTTTTATTTTTTTGTCACCATAACTTATAGCCTTTAGCTCTAATTTTATAACTAATAAATACAAATTTATAGATTTTAGCTTCACTTTATCATTATCAACATGAGCATAGGCGGGGTTGCAAACATTTCTTTAATTAGAGTAATATGCAAGTTTATCTGGCCAACTCTCCTAGGAATAGAGGGAAAGCCGTCCATTATGCAATGGCTCTGTCGTACCATTTTGCTGAGGAATATGTCAGACTGTACAGTCTCTCAAAAGTTTTTATGATTTACAAAAGACATTAAATTCTCCTGAACAAAACTCTTAAAGTTATATGTCAATGTGGAAACGTTTAATTTACTAAATTTATATATAAATCCTAATCCTCCGCTACTTAAAGGTAAGGAATACATTACTCTTATGTTTTAAGAAGAAAATGTAATTTTTTTCTTGAAAAATCAACAAAAATTGATAGTGTATATTGGGGCTCAACTTCAAACGAAATTGTGAATGTCTCGCAAAGGTCAGAATGTATGGAATATAGCATCTCCTTTGTACCTTGAATACATGTGCTGAATGCAACTCTCTTCTAGTTTTCAAATATCCAATGCCGCAAAACTTAATTTAGTAATATTTTAGCTATCTAGAAGTTCTCTTATGTTCAATTTAATCATTCATTTTCGTTGATGTAGCCAAGACGCATGTGAAATAATCTAGTTTCTTCATCATCTAAAATAGAAGGAATAATAACTGCTACATCACTAACCACTGTAGATCCTTGCAAGACATTATTCAACAATTTCCTTTATTGTTTAATTATAACAAAAGAGCTTTGTCAACCTTCAAAACTCAACATTCACCAGAATGCTTGAATCATTTATCATAAAAAAATATTTAAGAAAACTAAATTTATTTTCAAATCAAGGACATGCCTCACGTTGTCAAGTGTCGTGATAATTCTGTTAAATATCTTTATTTTGATGGTTTCAATATTGGCTATATTATAAGGAGGATTATTCCCCATTAAAACAACACCCTTAGGCACTATTTTATATGTTGCAAACCAGTTCATATTGGGACAAGATGAAATGTGCAAGCCGAATTAGGAACCCAATCATCACAGGACTCACTACTAATTTTTTCAACTTCATTGACTTCATCAGAATATTTTCTCTTCTGATTAGTAGTCGCTTTCTTATTTCTGTCATGCAACTTGTAGCAATCAGATTTGATATGCTCTTTCTTCTTTTCATTTGTTTCTGAATTTTGATATGCTCTTTGTGTCAGCACCAAAACTTCTCTCTTGAGTTCTACCTCGAACAACAAGACTTTCTCCCCGAGCAACAGAATTATTCACAAACTGCTTCATCCTCTCTTTAGAAATTAAAGCATCATACATTTCATCTTGAGTAAGCATCTCCCAACCATATAAGATGGTATTTCTTAATGTTGCATATGATGAATGCAACAAACAAAATGTTAACTATTTCAAATCTTTGTCATCATGTTTTACTTCCAACAACAACAATAAGCTTTTATCCCACTAAGTGGAGTCGTCATCATATTTTACTTCCATAGCCTCCAAATTAGAGGCTATTTTCTTAAGGGTAGTTAAGTGGTCTTTAAGGAACACATTTTCAACCATTCTCTTAGAGTGCAAATGCTACCTTAAGTACAACTTACTGGTAAAACTTTTCTTCATTCACAACTCCTTCAATTTCATTCTTAATGCAATGGAGGTCTTCTCCTTTAAATATTATGTAAAATCCAATTTGACAGTGGATGAATCTGAGATAAAATTTGTCGATCCTTGTGTTGTTTCTCCTCCTGCATTCATGATGAAGACATCTAATCAAATCCTAAGTGTATCATCTAAATCTATTTGCACCAAAACAACTCGCATCTTAACATGTCAAAAGAAAAATTTTGTGTTGCGATCCATAATCGAGATATCATATCTCATTGTTGTTATTATCGAGATTAAAACCTCACTGCGATATCTCTTTTTATGAAATAAGAGTGATGAGCAACAAGAGAAATAAAAGTAATAAAATTAAGTGCACACAAAGTTACATCGAAAACTCTTGAAAGAAAAAATCACAGGCAGAAAAAGAGAACTAACTATATTGATGTAATGAAGATTATAAGTAGAGCGTGTTAGCTCACATAAGATCTGACTAAAAAAAAGGTTGATAATCTTGTACAAAGAGATTGGGTATTCATAAGCTTGTACAAGTCATTTTATAAGGAAAAACTCAAAAGTGGGCAATAAAATAAAGGCATGCGGATTACAATCTAAAAGCTATAATGAGATCAATGTAACAGTAGAGACTTTCAATCTATGTGCTCATAACTTTCTATTAAAGCGATCAAGATCCACATAAGTCGGGGCACAAATCTAACATTTATCATATGTTTACAATGACTTTCAAAATATTTAACTAAACTACCTAGCATCCTGACATTCATATTAATTCAATAAAATACCAAATGTCTTGATTTATAACTCCATTGACAGTATTGGTGATAACTAATACCCAAAATTGTGTTGTTAAACAAGCAAAATTATGTTTTCGGTGGATATGGCCATATGGGACACTAGCCATAGCTTCCTTGTTCTTATATGACGTAAAAAATATGACTTTTAGGTTGAATGAAAGACTAGACAATTAATCAATGGAAAATTCCCTCTTCTTCTTCATGGGCTGAAGCTGGCGTGATATAATTAAGCAGATTATTGCATTTTCTAACTGTAATTCTTGTAATGTGTCTGTTAACCTTTTCAGCTTGTTTCAAGCTTTTCAAATGCTGGTGACATTGAATGTTTCTATGCTTCTCTCTATACTGGTCTCTATTATGAGTCTCAGGTGATCAATTAATTTTGGTAAATATATTTCTGCTCTTTTTCCTGCTAATTCTTCAACCATGATTCACTTTATATCATCACTTCAACAGAAAGAAATGAATGCTGCAAAACGCCATATTGTTTCAGCTTGTCAAACTCCATATGGATCACGGTTCATGCTCTCTCTCTCTCTCTACATGCATATCACTTAATTCATATGTATTTATATATTTAACACACTTTATTTTTTTACATGTATGTCACTTTACTTATGCATAAGAGTAGTATTTCATTTTTTTAAGATTAAAATAGTGGTATTTTTTATGTGATATGAAAGATTTGGGCGGTATATATGTAAAAGGTAAAGTTTAGTTGTTAAATATGTAAATGTGCACCCTTCCGGGCATCTACATACATAGCACACAATCCTATGTATTTACATATCTCACACCTAAAATTTCATATTTACATACATAGCATTCAAATTTTCAATATCACATAAAAATAACACTTTTATCACTTTTAAAAATGAAATATGTTTATGTACATATGAAATTTTAAGTGTGAGATATGTAAATGCATAAAAATTTGCATTTTCATTTCTTTTTCTATTGTTTGAGAATGTTTTTTTCAGTTTTATATGTTTGATCCATCAGTTCCCAATGTTACTTGTTGCAGGTCTGATGATTATATGGCCGCCCTGGCAAAAGTCCACTGTTCTTGCCGAAACTGGAGTTTCAGCTGAAATTTCTGCTCTGCCATCAAAAGCTTGAGGAGTGGAGTTTTTGCAAGAATCTTTAAGAGGCAAATTGGCCTTTGTTGGTTGATTAGGGATGGTAATTATGGAAATTGTTAGGGTTATTTAAGCAAGACGTTGGCTTTTGGGAAGATTTACATTCATACCTCTAAATTTCTATCTATCTACATATTGAACAACTAAACTTCAATTTTTGCATCCATGCGGATTAGTTTTATCAGAACTTTCATTTGGCGTGGATTTTGGAACTAATTTTGATTTATTGTTTATAAAAAATGTGCAAACCTGCAAAGCAAAGTTATGAGGTGTTTAGTAAATTTCTAAATTTCCAGGGGTAGGCCAGCAAAATTTATTAAATTGCCTTAATTACATAACTACATAAGGAAAAAAAAATATTAAAATTTATTATTTATATGAAAAAAATTGTAATATTCAGTGAAAATGTCGATCAAAGCCTATCATGGCATTCGGTGCACCCAACTCGAGAGTACAATTTATGTGTAGGCTTATGAGTTGTGGCAATGGATAGGAAATAGTTTTAATTGACTTGAATTGAACATGACTTAAGTTTGTTTGTGACAACTTTAAGTCTGTTTTGTATTTTAGATCGTTGTTACATCTCTATTTGAAAAATTGTTTTCTATGAATTTTTGTGCTGGGAATCTGTTTTTTTTTTTAATCCCGACTTGTTAAAGTGTTGCGGTTGTAAAAATTATGATGTCTGTAAAAATTATGATGTCTGATTTTTTGGATATATATATATATATATATATATATATATATATATATATATATATATATATATATATATATATATATATATATATATATATATANTAAGAATCCGTGTGATTTAATTTTTTTTTTTTTTTTTCTGCTTGGCATGATTTAGGTTAAATCCTGCTAATAGCTCTTTGAACATCCTTAAAATTGAAAATTTTGTGCATTTCGTATGCCTCGTTGATGGTAGAGGACTTCTTGTACATGACAAAGAACACGTTCATGACACATGTTATGGAGTTTTAACATACTGAACTGATGTTCATGCTTGGGATATAGGCAGGTAAACCCTAGTGCTTGTTCGCCCATAGAAGACCTAACCGACATGATTTGGGCTGGCGTAATTATTATTTGGGTTGGCTTCGAGTTAACCTGGATAACTGGTAATCAACCCAATTACTGTTCGGGTTTGGATTGGTTTAATTGGGTTAAACGGGTCATATTTAGATTAGTTAAGATATTGATCTGAAAAATTGTAATTATCATATAATAAATTGGTTACATGAGTTGGTTTCGGCTCAATTTGGGCTTGGGCCAAATATTTTGGCTTAATAAACAGGTTTGGTTCGAGTTAAGCATATTTTGATCAGGTCAACTTTAAGTCGGACTCAAATCCAAGCCGTCAACCCAAATTGACATCCCTATTCGTCATTAACTCCAAATCCTCTTAATCAATTGTTTGTGTGTAGCAGTTGGTGGTTCTTTTTCTTGGTGAGATTTGGTGTTCTCGTCTTCTATTGGTGAGATCTTTAAATTTGCTTCAACCAAAAACCTGTATGCCAATTGTTAGTAATAGTAAAAACAAAATGTTGAGCAAAGTCCACATGAAGATAAAGAAAATAACTATAGCACAACACAATCGCAAGCGCATACCAATTTACTTAGTTCAGGAGATTTATCTGCATCCACGGTCACACAAAGATTGGAAGTTTTACTAAATTTTAATAGGGATATATGGAGATATTATTCTTCCTATAATATAGAGGATGAATCAGAGTTAATATATCATTAGACAGGACATGAAAATGCCTCTTATTGTCAACGTAAGATTGAGCAAAACAAAGAGGTGAAAATAAATCACAACCTCCTGATGTAAGAGCCAATAGAAGCGCCTTTTGATAATGANGATGCCAATTGTTAGTATTAGTAAAAACAAAACGTTGAGCAAAGTCCACATGAAGATAAAGAAAATAACTCTAGCACAACACAATCGCAAGCGCATACCAATTTACGTAGTTCAGGAGATTTATCTGCGTCCACGGTCGCCCAAAGATTGGAAGTTTTACTAAATTTTAATAGGGATATATGGAGATATTATTCTTCCTATAATATAGAGGATGAATCAGAGTTAATATATCATAAGACATGACATGAAAATGCCTCTTGTTGTCAACGTAAGATTGAGCAAAACAAAGAGGTGAAAATAAATCACAACCCCCTAATGTAAGAGCCAATAGAAGCGCCTTTTGATAATGATGTTGAAAACTTCTTCCTTAAAATACAATATGAAAATTATCTTAATCTCATGTACAAGAAATTAGATGCCTTAATATTCACTATAAAAAGATTAAGATTAGGTCATATTTCTTTTCCGTCCCAAAACAATCTTTATCAATTTTCAATAGTGGCTTTTTAATAATTAGGAGATTACTGTTATTAGGGCTGTCAGAAAAGCTCGTTGTTCCGAAACAACTCGTGTTCGACTCGTTAGGTAGCTTGCGTTCTAATTGTTCGTTAAGTAAACGAGCCGAACACGAATAGATTTTTTAAGCTTGAATTATAAACGAGACTAACACGAACAACCTTTTGTTCGAACTTGTTCAACGCGTTTTAGCTCAAAATAAAGAAATTATATATATTATTTATATAAATATATTGTATAGATTTATATATAAGTTTAAATCATAGAAGCTTATGTGGTCATGTTGTTCTAATGCCTTCTACACTACAGAAGTTGTGCAGATTCAAATCCAACATCATTGGGGCTGCCAAAACGGCTCGTTATTCGCGAACAACTCGTGTTCAATTCGTTCGCTAAACAAACGAGCCAAACATGGACAATTTTTTTTGTTCTCAATATGGAAACGAGCTGAACACAAACAAAATTTTGTTCGTTCTTTTTCGGCTCGTTTTGACTTGAAATAATTAAATTATATATATGCACACACACACACACCATGCACACACATATATATAATTGATGTGTATTATTTTTTAATAATTTAATTGAGTACAAAGGTACAAAAAATTATAATCAATTAAAATTGGTAATTAACAAAAGTAGAATAAATATATATTAAATGTTATTTAAATAAACATTTTAATATAAATAATAAGATTTAAATCTCAACTCTACCCTTAACATTCTACGGCTGCGTGATTAGGGCTACCAAAACGGCTTGTTTTTTTTCGCGAACAACTTGTGCTTACCTCGCAAATGAGCCGAACAGGAACAATGGTATTTCCTAACGAGCCCAACACGAACCGAGCATGGGCTCGCTTATGCTCAGCTCATCTACACTCCTAAACACCATCCATCTATTTTCTTAATTAATTTAAACGAGCCAATTTCAAGTTGAACATGAACAAGAATATATAATTTTTTGTCGAACATGAACACACTGTTCACAAGCAATTTCAAACACGAGTTAATTTCGAACTAGCCGAACATGAGCCAAGTCTGATAGCTTGTTTACAGCCCTACATGTCATATTAGGAGGAAGAGAACTTACTAAATTTAATAATTACACATTTCCAAAGCTACCATTGAGGGATCATCCCAAATACAAAGTTGCCAACAGGACTTGCATGAATCTAAAAAATCTGCTAACAGGAAAACCGCCAGAGGTGCGCCGTGGTTTCACTCGTTCCTTTAGGAATTACAACAGCAGTAGCAATAATTCCACTCTTATATGAATTGCTGGCTTTAATCTTGTTGCCTAAGGAATCACAAGGAATGCCCTTCAACTTGTTCTTTAAGCAGCATTATTCTAAGAGCCAATTTCGGGCCACACTTGAGGGATATTTGATCAACAATATTTAGTAAATCTTGGTTTTAAGGCAAATCTGAGAAGAAAACTAAGAAGAAACTGGATTTATGGAATCCAGGATATTAAAGTGCATTTTTGTTGTCCGGCAAAATTTAAGTTAATTCTCACTTAAATCCATTACAAGACAGTCTCTTACAGAGATAATGTAGCCAGGAAAATGTCTTGACTGAACATGGCTGGAAGGTTACCTACCAATTGGCATACCGCCATAGAAAAAAGTGGAGAAGGTTTACACACACATATTGAACATTGAATTTGAAAACTAGAGCACCTCCTTTCTTGGGATAGAAATTTCAACTGTAAGGGGATGAAGGAAAGCGATGGAACAAGAAATGTCTTGTTGTGATGGTGTCAGAAGATTCTTAGAATGTATTTTCCATTTTCTATGTCTTACTAGGGTTAGGTTTCCTGAAATAAACACAGTTAACTTCTTGGTAACTCAGAGAGCAAGAAAGTCTCTAAGGTCAAAAATTCAAAATCTAGACTTTTANAAAAATCATATCGATTAAATATAAAGGGAGTTGTCGCGTTTGAAGGTTAACTAGTCATAATTGTGGTAGAATAAATTTTTAGATTCTTAAGAAGTCTTCACTTACTTTAGGATGGGAAGAAGTTGTTAATGCCTTGATAAGGTTAGGAAGGACTAGGGCATGTATAAAATTAAAGGGAGACATTTTGGTTCTCAAAGTTAACTATAGTTGGTTCTCAAGTCTCTGCAAATTGTTGGGTGCATATAATCATGGTTAAGCCCTGAAATTTTGAACTCGAATGGATATGGCAAAAATAATATATGAGAGCAGTAGGGAGGAAAAATATATATGAAAATATGTTAAAATTTATCTCCACAAAAATTTCCTCGAAATTGATGTAGCTAATGATTGTATATAAGTTAAGTGGAGTACTGCAATCATTGGCTCTTATTGATATGCAAAAAATTGCATTTAAGAATGGAGTGGTCATGAGAATATGTGAATCCCGTTATTTCAACATTGCTTGGATGTCATGCTTGATTTATAAAATGGAGTTATTATAAGAATCTTGTAGCTCTTGTTTCTATTCATAGTTAGCTAAATTTGCATTTACCAAATGTGGATTGGCCATGAGAATATGTGAAAGCCTTTACTTTCTCTTTGCTTTGATTCTTCATGATTACTTAATTTGGACATAAATTTGTCATGGTAGTATCATAATTTTTCTCTGTGGTCATATAAAGGGACATCTTGTTTTTCTAGCATAACAAAATCTATAATAAGCCTAAAATTCGTGTCAAATTTTCACATCCTACAATGTAAGTACTCTAAATACTGATTTTTATGAGCACTGGTTTTACAGCTACCATACAACTATCCTAATATTTCTAAAATCATCAAATATGTAGATAATAAAAATTAACCCCATCTTTTCCTTGATGATCGTCACCGTACAACATCATACATCCTTCGACCAACATTGGTCTTCTTTGGCAATAGATTAGAGAGATGATGTTGCTAGTCGAACTTCTTCACATTTTTCTTTCTTTATTCAGGTGACTCATGTTGGATCAATAATGACATGCAATAGTTAATGATGCAATATTAAGTTGTGATAAAGAATGAAGGCACACGAGATTGCATATCTTATATTTTGTTGAATACTTGACTGAACACTGTTAATTCTAAATTTCTCACCATAAATACATAGACCAATGTGGTGATTCATATAATTCATGTTGTTATTGTTGTACTTTTCTGTTATAGATTATTATTTTAATGGTTATGTTCATTAGTCATATTATCATTTAGTTCTAATAAATTAAGATCATTTTTATACAATAAGCTCAGTTTTCTTAGGTCTACCTCTGCCTTTTTTAACATAAGTCGAATCTAAAATATCTACTCGCCTAATCGGATCATCAAATGGTCAACGTTTAATGTGACCAAACCATCTAAAACGACTTTCTCTAATTTTATCAATAAACAAAATGTCATAATATATTTTAGCATCTAAAAAAATATAAAAAAAAAACTGTCATATTCAAGAAGACCAAATTTTTCAAAAATTGACATGCCACAAATTTAAAAGGCCACAAACAAGTTCTAAGCTTTTCTTCTAAAACATAACCTTCACTCAGAAAACTATTTAAAATGAACAGAGATTACAAGCTAAAACCTCAATTGCCAACATATTCAAGAAAATAATTTGATAAGTATAATTGTTGATTCAAATCAAAGATAGTTGAAGGTTATAATAAGAATATCTCAGTGTTTAGAGTAAACACATGGAGATGAATAATCTGTCATCAAAAGAAAGTAGTAGACCCATAATGCAAGGGATCTTGGTTTCCAGAAATACCCTTTAAAAAACTACCACTTACCAAACTACAAAAGATGCACAAGCAACCAAAGCCATTTTAGAAAAGAGTACCAATTTTTTTAAAACTGCAGGTAGATTACTACACTATACGTATCTAAGTGGTAATGACAACAAAGAGCTTTGTTTACTATATATGGTGAGGGATAATAGAGATCCTTCAAATAAGATGCATTACTTCCACAATCACCATGTAAATTCCACCCAAATGAGATGCTTTACTTCCACTGTAAATCAAATACCTAAACCTTTATATTTAATGCATAACAGACATACCCTTATGTTATAAAGTGTGACAGATAAGATGGGGAATTGTAAATCCGGAGCACTTAACAATGCCATTTGGGGAGCACACATCATAAAGAATATTTGGTGGATATCATTAGCAAGTAATCATATGAATCATGCAATAATGTTACTTTCCACACATACATGATTTAGTAGTACTATAGTTCTTCTTATGTGTGTGGATATTTACATACACACCACCTTAGGTGTT
>JXCR01127931.1:4352-43577 GCA_002079205.1 Phalaenopsis hybrid cultivar
GTTTTTGGAATAATTTCTACTCCTCTTGCAAGCATGTTGGGATGTGTATTGTTAAACTTTCTACTTATCTTTCGTTTAGCATGAGATATTGAAGAATTTATTGGGGCTTTCATGCATGTTGGGGTTTCGGCTTTGGCATATGATGGCTTGCTCTCACTTAAAATAAAGGCTGGGGAGTGTATTTTACTGTTTTATGCATGTTGGGGGCTCGATTTTGGCTTCCTGTGGCTTTCCCTGGCTTGAAATATATGTTATAAGAGAACTTNGAGAGCTGATCCAGTCTTCTTTTTCGTTGTTTTAGATGGATCAGTGTCTCCTCTCTCTCACCCCATTTTTTTATTTCCTTGCTCTTATTCGATTTTCGATGCTTATGTCTGATGCATAAGTGTCCACGTATAGCCTTTTGTTATACGTGAGGTTTTTCGATGCTTATGTCCGATGCATAAGTGTCCGCGTATAGCCTTTTGCTATACGTGAAGATTTTCGATGCTTATGTCCGATGCATAAGTGTCCGCGTATAGCCTTTTGCTATACGTGAATTAGATGCTTATGTCCGATGCATAAGTGTCCGCGTATAGCCTTTTGCTATACGTGAAACCATCAAGCAAGGTCGCNAGCAGCACGACCATCTTCAACAACAGAACGCATCTTCCCCAGCAAAACCTTTCATTTTCCTAGAAATCAAACAACAATCCATAGGTTTTCGAGGTTGTTCGCCTNGTACTTACGTCTGCTATTTTTTTAATTAGATTTTTGTTTCTTTATTCAATATGGTTTCTTCAAATTCCACGTTTTTTTGTTTATTCATCTAATTTTATGACTGACGTGTTCTCTCTTGAATAAGTGCAGGAAGATGACCCCCAGGTTTTTGGGAAACTCCGAGCGAGTGCTATGCCGCTGCGGACTGCCGTCTTTGCTGCTTACGTCACGCCAACCACATAGCTACGGACTGCAGTTCTACGTGTGCCCGCGGTGGGTAGATGGATTGAACAATTGCAAGTTCTTCAGGTAGGCAGACAGTCCGGTCGATTCTACAGTATCCCAACTAGACGACGTTGCTCGTGGTTTGACGGTATTCCAACCGAAAAATGTTGCTTACGGTTCAACGGCATCTTAACCGAAGAATATTGCTCGGGGTTCGACGGTGTCCCAACCGGACAACGTTGCTCGTGACATGCTTCTTCTGTATTTTAAAATGAATATTATCACATTTTTAATTGTAATTTTAATATGTTATTTATTTTTTATTAGGTTTCTTGATACTCACTCTTAAGTGAGATGTATATCATTTTTTGTACTGTTATAAATTGTACTGTTATAAAGTGATTTTTTCGGTTATCAGCTGTCAAATTTATAGCTGTTACAGTTCTGTTGCAAACAAAAATACTGCACAGTGTCAGAATGGTCATTTATCCAAAAAAGTTGTAAATCAGCTATTTTCCAAAAACACAAACCAAACAACTAAATAATTTATCCAAATTAGGGGCATAATGATCATTTATCGAAAAATAGCTGCATATCAGCTATTTTCCAAACACACAAACCAAACAACCAACTAGCTTATCATAATAAGCTGCTTTTCTAGATAAATTAGATAAGCTGCAGCTGCCTTAAACAGATCCTTAATCTTTTGACATCGAGTATTTTAAAAGAATAAACCTTGTTTGGAGTTTTTTTTTAAGTATTGAAGAAGTTGATACATATCATCCAAATATTTTTCATTTGGTGAATGTATCAACTCACAAAATTTACAGTGAAAGCAAATTCTGATCCTTTATGAGATAAATAAATTAACCTTTCTACAACTTTTTGATGCTAAGTTATGTCTTTTGTCTCTTTCCTCTGATTTTGATCAACCAAAGAGCCATTTGATTTACAACCACTCATTACGGTCTCTTTAAAAGATTATGTATGTACTTTTGTTGAGGTACAACAAGTCTCTTCTTTGATTTGACAATCTCTATATTGAGAAAATACTTCATAAATTCTAAATGCTTAATTTTTAATGTTGAGAAAGGAAAAGTTTTCAACGTATTTATTTCAGTAACATCATCTTCAATTAGAATTTTATCATTTCATATACGTAATTAGCGCGATCATTTTCCCATCTTGTGAATGTTTAGAAACATTTTATGATCGACTTGCCCTTGGGTCTGCCCTTAATTTTTGACAGACAGAATGGATTTCTCAAACCATGCTCTCAATGTTTGCTTTAGTCTATTCAAGGTTTCTTAGTTTACATACCTTAGTGGCAAGATTATCACTACATTTGTGGGGGCAAATTCATGTTTTAATAGCAGAGTTAATCCAAACCACAACAAAACAATGATATTATTACTGAAATTCAAATAGACAATTAGAAACAATGAAATGAAATAGTAAAAATTGACACACACAAATACCTTATTAGGGTGGGCTTCGAAGATGTTGCTTGCGGTTTTAGGAGGAAACTGAGAAGTATGGGTGATTACTTGGTCGAGCGACAACTAGGGAAAGGATGACCTGTGGCTGGACAACAACTAAGAAGCCAAACAAGGGGGGGGGGGGGGGGGGGGNTAAGGATGTTTCTGACATGATCCCAAGTCAAGCATCTTTGGTTAATAAATTGTTCTGATAGAAAGTAAAATTTGAGTTAATATGATCCCCAATGTCTTAATATTTGAAGCGAGGACTTAAGATTGGCAGATTGCATTCATTTTAGGTGATGTTGTTTTTTGAAAAATACCAAATTTATTACATTTTGAACCGAATGATAGTTGTCCTTGGAACACATTGGTTTGGAATAAGTATTAGTCTACCGTGCTAAACACATCTTTGGTCCCATGTACTGTGTCCACTCGCTTCTTGGGGTCATGTATTTGGCCGTCCATGTCAGATGTGTGCTCACCTGCATTTCCATCACTTCTTGAGGAAACTTTTTGGAGGAGGCAATACAATGAATCCCAACCATCTAAAACCATCTCTTAAAGCCATTTATAGGCTGTAAAAGCATCTCCATGCAAATATTTAACCTCCCTGAGTCCCTTAAAAACTAAGACTTTTTGACTTCCTTTTTTCAACTTCCATAACATATTCAAGTCCAATTTATCTTTTAACCTTTTCTAGTTTTTGGTTTTGCAAGGTCATTATAAAGCTACAATTAAAATGAAAGCCATAAACCATTGCTTTAGCATTTCCTTTACAGGCAATTTTTTGCAAAAGTGTCACAAACTGGCGTCATCTTAGGCTCTTATCTTCCTTAAAAACTCCTAAAATATTTGAAATAATGTGTTTTTCTGTAGCTTATTTTGTTCAGAGCAATGAAGCTGAAATAATGTGTTTTTACCGTGTGATGTCTTCAACAGCAATGTCAGCTACCGTGGTCATTAGTGCATAAAACACAATTTTTATTATTATTATGGACTTAATGGATGCATCTTTCATCAGATTTGAATCCTGTCTATTTCATTTGTTTAGTTGCCTTTTGCACATTACTTGTGGGGCTTAGCTATCAGCTTACTAATGAATTTTGCATATAATTTGAAGTGAATTTTTAATTAAGCGTTACTCTCTTTTGAATTAAAGTTGGGGCTTATTTGCTTCATAGTTAGCTTGGTAGCTATGTAATCTAAATAGTATTGTTTTTAGGATGGGCTTAATATTTTTCAAATACAATATTTTTTATTAATGTTACCTCAATTAAAGAATGCAGTGCTGTAAAGATTCTCTGATGATTATTTTGATCCTTTTTGTGCTTTCATTTAACCATCTATATTGAGGTATTCTAGATAGTGTCCATTTTGTACGCTGTCTAGAATACCTTAAATTGACTTATTGATGTAATTCAGAGTTTGTCAACGTGGGATCAAGCCAAGCATCTTTTAGTATTAATAAAATGGTATATAATTTGAGACTATTTTGGAAAAAAAATTGTAAACTAAATATCTCATGACCTCTGTCATGTCACTTTTTTTAGTCATATGGTGCAAATTTCTTCCGTATCAGATACATTTTCGTTGAGGAATATTTTTGACATTTTTTTATTTGTTTATGCTTGACACATTTTTGAGTTGTAATAAAATAAAATTTATGTTATTCACGAACCTATGTAAGTATTCAAAAGTTTAATATATTTGCTTAGACTATTCCTACATGAATTTGAAAGTATTTGGGAAATTTGTTGATATATTCTTTTTATCTTGTTAAATATTTATCAGTTTTTTCTTACTATTAACATTGCTTCATGGATGGTGGAAGCTTACTTTTATTTGCTTGAATTTTATTTTCTATGTAGATAGAATGAAGTAGTTTGTTTGAAGTTTTGAGAAATATGTCTTTTCTGTTTGACTTCTGCAGATTGGTTGGCCAAGTTCATTGCCCACTACTGAGAAAGAAGCATTCATGAAGCGTATAATGCGGGAAAAGGTACTTTCTTAACAAATACCTGTTTTTTCTTCTTTTAGTAATTTCGTTCCCCCACCTTTAAACCCTTGAACTATTTGTAAGGGTATGTGTACTGAGAAACCATGGACAGGGAGCGGCTAAACTGTTAATTTAAAAACTGAGCACTTTCTGAATTTTATTTTGTCGAACTATTTAACTAAAATTCAAACAAAGTTAAAAATCCAAAATAAGCCAAGACCCAACTGGCTGTGTGTGTATTTTTTTAATTTAAGGTTGAAGATATGTAATCTAGTATCCTTTCGTCTTGGTTGATTTAAGACGATCTGAATAGTTTTAGAAATTTGGATTGCGATTTACAGCAACACTATTCTGCTCAACATCAGTTTGCACATTGTTAAATGCGACACTTATTAGGTTAAGATTTTTGAATCAACCATGATGTATTTTGTCAAACCTGAGATAAAATCTAAATCAAACTGATTAGCTTATGCAATGTGGATCATACTACGAGGAAATTCATATCTAACTTAGTATCCAGCAATTTTTGCATTTTATTTGAGACATATCCTTTCAAGCCTATGCTAAAAGTTTTTTTTTTTTGAGTCGGAATTCATCTTGTACTTGAATTCAGAAAATTATGTTCATAGTTTTGTGGTTAGTTTTAAAACTGGCTTCATCAAATTTTCATGGAAGCTTCTTTTGAATTTGTGTGGTGTGAGGGATTAGTTGAATGATGCCATTTCGTACTTTGAACAAAACAATCTGAATTAAATATTCTTTTCGCCCTTTTCCATACCGCTCAAACTTTCTTATGTTAGAAAGCCATGCCTGTTGAATGGCATTGTGCTTGAGAAGTGTTTCGCGCCTCATATGAATTGTGAGTATATTTTTTCTTGAGTCATGACTAAATTTAGTTTCCTGTCCAAATTTAAGAAATGATCTGCCTAATTTTTTGTATGATGTTATTTTCATTTTTTGTACTTCATTAATTCATTTATTATTATCCTTCTTCTTCTTCTCTTAAAGCTTCTCTTGATAGATAACTTTGAAGTTTTCCATTAAATTCATTTGTTATTGTCGTTTTACGATGGAATCTTAACTAGTGCTTAACCTATTGACAGTGGAAAGCTCTACAAGACTTTGCGATATCAAGTGATTTAGCTTTACGACCTGGAGTTGAAAAGTAGGTTTTTATTATTTGCTATCAACCATGTCAAGTATCTCATGACCTATTAAAGCACTCTGGCAGTTTTTTACTAGCCAATGAATTTAGGGGGTTATGCATTTCATTGCATTTTCTGCAGATAAAACATTCAGGCATTCCTGCATTCGAGCGCTTGTAACCTAGCTTTGTTTTATGCGGTCTTTTGTGTTATCATATCTTTTAAGTGGGCATTAATGCATGTACATGAAATTTAATGAAGATTTGACATAAGTTTTATACGAGAATGAGGAATAATGGCTTAAAATTTTCATTAAGTTTTACATTATTTATAGAGGTCTACAAGTCAATAAAAGTGAGGTTTACCGAGTTCAATTGTGGCTAACAACTCGTAAATTAAAATTAATATATAGGAGTGTAAAGGTGGAAATGAAATAATTTCAATAATTACACATAATGGCTGCATTGATGTTCTTGCTCTAATATGCCTTTTCAAGATGGCATTCCATTGGAGATTGCAATCTTGATTTTTAATGGATGAATTTAGGTGTATAGTAGTGGTTAAGTCAGGGAAGCTGCATTTTTAGGTCATCGTGATGAATTATTCATCGATTGATTTCAATAATAACCTAACACTGGGGTATAAATAGGAACAAACTAATAAAAATATTACCTACTATTTGATCTCTCCTACTTGTAGCATAGAATATTACTACTTTATCAGCAAAAGTAATATAAATCAATTATTTCTTAGTTAAATCCTATAATTCTAACAGCCTATCTCAAGTTGTTGCATATATATCTAAATCATGCCAAATTTCTCCACAAGGAGTTTAAAATGAGGCTTAAATAACCTTTTGATAAGAATATCAACTATCTTTTTCGTAGTGGGAATGATGGGCATATAAATAGCTTCACAATCAATCTTCTCTTTTATTAAGTGTTAGTTATTCCTTACATACTTTGTTCCATCATTTTTTTTTCGAGTTTTGTGCAATGCTAATGATTGTTTTGTTATCATAATATAACTACATTGCTACGTTTGCCACTATTTTTAGTTCCTCGAGAATTCTTTCCACTCAAAGCATCTCACAGACTCCATTAAGCATAGGTCAATATTCTACTTTGGTACTATCTTTTGCCACTACATTCAACTTTCGGCTTCTCTGTGTGATTGGATTTTCATGAACATACATATAATATCTCAATGTGGATCTTCGACTATTGATCATTTTAGCCTAATCTATATCATTAAATACTTAGGGTGCGTTTGGGGCAGCTTATTGCTGCGTTTGGCTTTTTGAAAATGTCGAAATACCATTTGGTTCAAGTGTTCCATTGGCGTTTTGAAAACGATGTTTAGGTTTTATTGAAGGAAGCGGGCCGCGGGATCGACCCTGCATCCCGCTTCGAAGAACTGCGTTTGATTAGGAAATACCTCCAGTCCCCTTCTCCCTCGTGTGACCACACTCCGGTTCTCCATCCCCGCTCTCGCTCTCTTCTCCCTCGCTTATTCATATCGTTCATCTGGTATCTCACAATATTATTCCTATATGTTTAATTTCTGTGGTTTTTCTTTCATTGCTCTTGTTTACTCTCTGCAGTTTCCGATCCCATGGTTTTCCTTTCATTGCCCTCTGCATTTAACTATAGCGAATGTTGGATAATTTGTTATAATGTGATATGAGTGCCTATCAGATTTAATTGTTAACCATTTGAAGAAGATTAGTTTATGTACCGAGTATTTCTTGTGCATGCTATTGAGGTGAATGTTGAAGCATAATGAGTGTTGTATTTGTTGTTTAATGCTCTTAAGCGTGGATGATAAACTGGCTTATGCTATTGAATTGAATGTTGAAGCATATTGAGCGTTGTATTTGTTCTTTAATTCTTTTAGGCGTGGCTGATAAACTGGCTGAATGCTACTTCGATATGCTGTTTAGGTAATCTTTCATTATGCCATTGTGGCTAAGCTTGAAAAAGATACCATCATTGTATAATAAAAAGAGTCAAAGGCATGCTTTCTTGTGTTAGGCTTGTTTTTCCTCAAGTTTATCTCAACATGAATGAAATAGAAGGGGGTTCAATGAATGCTAAAATTTGGAGATGCTAAAATTTGGAAGGATGTAGCAGCATCCCTCATTAATTTACATTTGATATAGTAGAAATTGGAGCTATGCATATTTCTTGTAAAAGAACCACAAAAATTAAACAACAGACGTTAAAGAGTTGTGATCTTCTTTGGGACTTTGTTAAGTACTTGATGGTGTCCATGACTTACTTCTGGGTTGATGAGTGTCAGCGATCCATTGTTCATCATAAGGTTTTCTTGATTTTATTGTAGCTTTTATATATTCATGCACATGTAAAAGCCCATGTACTTCAACAAGTTTCTTTTATTCAAAGCATCTGGCTTGCGTTCTCTTCTACATTTTTCTTATTGCATTTGATTCATTTTTTGCTCCTTTCTTAGCTCCATCGTTGCTGGCTCTATTACCGGATGATCTTCCAGCTCTCTCTGCTTGTGTTTCCTTTTCTACCAGGCAAACGTGTGGCTACCAGAATTGTGTGTGGGGTGGTGGTGAATGTTACCTATGATTGTGTGTGGTGTCTATGAGAGTAGTTTATGGTGGTTTGGGTGTGCTATACAAGCCTTGGGTGTGCTCTACTGGCCTTGGGTGTGTGGCTTGGTGGTGGATATTACCTGTGCTTGTTTGTGGTGGTTGTGAAAGCAGTTTATGGTGGCTTCGGTGTGCTCTGCAGACCTTAGGTGTTTGGGTTGGTGGTCGATGTGAGGTGCACTTGTGTGTGGTGGTTGTGAGTGGTGTTTAGGGTGGCTTGGGTGTGCTCTGCTGGCCTTGGGTGTGTGGGTTGGTAGTGGATGTTAGCTGTGGTTGTGTATGGTGGCCATGAGAGCAGTTTATGCTGGCTTGGGCTTGCTCTGCAGGTCTTGGCTGTGTGGGTTTGTGGTGGATGTGAGGTGCGCTTTTGTGTGGGTTTGTGGTGGATGTGAGATGCGCTTGTGTGTGGTGGATGTGAGAGCAGTTATTTTTGGTGTTGTTAGGTTTATCTCATCAAAACATTCATTTCACTTGTAGTTTGCTAAAATTGAAATTTGGGAAGTCTCATTTGATTTTGAAAGTTTCTAATTTGCATACTTGCATCAATATCTGTAATTGATTATATGGATTTTCTAATGATGCATAAATAATTGTACATCATGAGTCATGAATTCATTATAAGAATCTAAGAGAAGATATTGCTTCTTTAGGTGTTTTGTTTAGCAATGTTTTTTTTTAGAATTGTGCATATAGGAAACTTTCATTTTATTAAAACTCTATGCTATATATAGCTTTTGATAAAACTGTTATATTGTATAGTACTATGCACCACCCAATCATTAAAAATCTCCTACTGTACTGGTATGATTTAATCTATCTCGTCTCAAGCTGCACTTTTTTTATCATCAGGTTCTTTACTCTATTGGGGCCATACTTGGAGACCCTATGAAGCTAGATCTACTCACTTTCAACCTAATCAGATCTTCTCTGGCCAGAATACTTGTGAAAAGAGATATTACTTTACATGATGTTATTGAAGTCTGGTTGGACGCAACTCATAATAGATATTGACAACAAATCGTCATGGAGCATAAACTTCATTGTAAGATGTTCGGGCATATCCTTGATAAATGCCATAAGCTTCATCCTAATTTGAAATCTAAAGATCAAGCGAATAAGGGTGAATATAACCTTACAGCTCTGGACATATCTGTTCCACCTGGAGAGAAAACTACCACATGACAGGATTTGATGTCTGATTTAATTTCCTCTGTGGACCCTCCCCCCTAAAAATATTGTTTTTGCGATTGAGGAGAAGCTGGATGGCCTTGCGGAGCAAAACCCTATTGAAAACAGTACTGAAGGACTTACATTGACTGATAATCAGGAGAACTTTGCAGCTCCCCATCTTTAGGAAGTATTAGGAGTAGAGGCAACAACTCATACCTCACACACACTTGAACCTTTTGTGGGTACAACTGTTGACAATCTTTCTACTACAGCACTGCCACCTCATACGAATGAACAACAATCTTCAGATGAGGAATGACAGGTCTACACTTTCAGAAGAAAGAAGAAGAATGGAGATTTACTTGAACTAGGAATCTAATGGATGATACTTTGGTTACTTCGGGCAATGGTATGAACCTAACCAATTTACTAGCTGGTTCCCTTCCGAGAACTAGAGGCAGAGGCATAATTAAATTGGGTCTTCTCGATTGATCTTATATGTACCATTCATTTTTGGGTTTTTATTTTATTTTTTTTGTGTGTTGTACCGTGTGGGTTAGGTGCCTTTTTGGGCCCACTCATACAACCTATATGTACCATTTTCTCTTTAATATAATTTCCATTGGGCTTAAAAAAAAATGCACCGCCCAATCACATTAGCATGTGTTAACATCATTAGAGTATGCTTTTGGGGGTTTCATTAGACCATTAGGTCTCTACTAATAATTTCTCGTTAAAGGTTTATGCTATATTTGGCTAATGTATGTGTTGAAAACGAGATTATTCTTATCTTTTGAAAAATTGTTGTCTTTGAAAATTCTCTTATGGTTAGTGTCTCTATAAAATCTAATAGATGCCAATGACAAAGTTGTTGGAGCCCATAGAAAGTAGAAATACAAGGAATCAAACAATGTTTTGCAAGTTTTATGCAGGTTTAAATGAATTTGAAAGTGAGCCATATTTGAGCCAGTTTAAGAGTTGTCTGGCTTTACTCATTAAGAAAATAAGTTAAATTTGTTTGTTTTATCTTTTTGTGTTTGTTTTTTCTTTTTGTGTTTGGTGTTCATGTGATTGTGTTGGCTTTCTCTAAGCTCTTCTATTTTGTGTTATTGTTTATTTATTTGTCATTTTGTAATGGTATTTAATTTAATTTTTTTCGTTCTCATTCTATAAGGGTATAACATGTTGAGTTTGTTATATGTTAAGGTTTTGTTTAACTGTCGATTCTTCAATTAGTTTCAACATACCTAAGATGAAAGAAGGGGGTTTGTCAGCAATGTGAGATAAAGATGTAATAAACATTTTTTGCGATCTTTGCATTAAAGAGATAGACCTACCACATACTTTAACAAGGAATGTTGACAAAATATCTCAAGAGGTTCAAAGAATTGACTTGAAAGGAGTATGATAGGGTAAAATTCAAGTTCAAGTGGGATTAATTGAAGTAGTGGAAGTTATGGAAAGAGCTGAAATATGGATCTATTGGGTTGGGTTGAGACCTATTGAGCATACCATTGATGCTTAAGAAGAATAATGAACTGAGAAGTTAGAGGTAATAATGGTTGACTAACATATATTTTTTCTCATTATCATTTTTCTTTGTTTTAACTAACATGCCGCCAACCCCACCCCCCCACCCCCGCAATGTTGTCGGCAGTGCCAACTGCAAAAAAAATTAATGTGTGCGGAATTGACCCGGGCTTGGAAGATAAATTAGACGTAATGTTTAAGGAGGTTGTCGCGACGGGTCAACATGCGTTCAACCCAAGTGAACAGGGGTTTGCAGGCNTCCCCACCCCCGCAATGTAGTCGGCAGTGCCAACTGCAAAAAAATTTAATGTGTGCGGAATTGACCCGGACTTGGAAGATAAATTGGACGTAATGTTTAAGGAGGTTGTCGCGACGGGTCAACATGCGTTCAACCCAAGTGAACAGGGGTTTGTAGGCATCCCAGGTGACTTGCCACCCGAGCATGTTACGAGTTATGGTGAAGGGCCTAGCATAAATCGAGGGAGCTGGAGTCCACCCGTCAATCAAAGAGGTTCAGGTTGAGGAAAAGGAGGAAAGAAAAAGATGTTTTCGTGAAGAGCTCAATAGGTAAACTGATAGAAGTATTTGCAGNCAGGCATCCCAGGTGACTTGCCACCCGAGCATGTTACCAGTTCTGGTGAAGGGCCTAGCATAAACCGAGGGAGTTGGAGTCCACCCGTCAATCAAAGAGGTTCAGCCTGAGGAAAAGGAGGAAAGAAAAAGATGTTTTCGTGAAGAGCTCAATAGGTAAACTGATAGAAGTATTTGCAGCTCCGCCACCTGCTGCTACAACTGACTTTACCATCTATGACTTTATGGTAGTTTTAGATGCAATTCTAGAATTTGTGGCTGATCCAACCTTTTATTCAAAATGTGTTAAATTGCTTGAGGACCCAACCCGCAGATAGATTTTCATGAGGCTACTACCCGAGCTGCATTTCAAATATTTACGTGTCTCGATTGAGAAATGAGTCCGTGTTATTTGTTGGTTTTATTATTTTCAATTTTTATTGGACTTGTTTGCTTTTTCTTTATTTTCCAGATAATGATTTGTGGAAAATCNTTGATCCAACCTTTTTTTTAAAATGTGTTAAATTGCTTGAGGACCCGACCCGCAGACAGATTTTCATGAGGCTACGACCTGAGCTGCATTTCAAATATTTACGTGTCTCGATTGAGAAATGAGTTCGTGTTATTTGTTGGCTTTATTATTTTCAATTTTTATTGGACTTGTTTGCTTTTTCTTTATTTTCCAGATAATGATTTGTGGAAAATGTTGTGATTAAAGTAGTAGATGTATTAGTCATTTCAATTAAGAGCTATTACATTTGCACTTTTTTTTTAATTTAAAAAATAGTTTATTCAAAACATGTTACCTTAATAAATCATTTCTTCAGGATTGTCGGCAGCGAGAACGCCGCAAAAGAATGGTTGCGACTGCGGCGATTGTTATATTACTCTTAGAATACTACCGCTCTATCATTGTTCAAACACCTCACATGACGTCGTCTTTTATTGGGAATAAATGGGTGGTCGAGATGCTCGCTCGACATCCATAAGGTTCAACAATATATTTCGCCTGTGTACCCACTTTTTTGGATCTCCTTAATGAGCTACGTAACAACCATGACCTCCAAGGTTCCTCTAGAACGACTGTAAGGTAGATATTGACTATAACACTATACATTATATCTAATAACAAATCAATAGAAGAGCTATAGAGCGATTCCAGCATTCATTGGAGACAATAAGACGATACTTTTTCGAAGGTCTGAAAACTCTAGTTAGCTTATCGTCCCACATAATTAAGCCAAATGATCCATCATTCGATATAACTCTAGAAAAAATTGCTAATGACTCGCGTGACATGCCATTTTTTAAGGTAAGTATCATTAGTGCATTATGTTTACTTTAGAATGTAATTAGTGTGGTGAAATTGACATCTCTAACAAATCCAAACAGAACTGTATTGGAGCAATTGAAGGTACACACNCTTGTGATTAAAGTAGTAGATGTATTAGTCATTTCAGTTAAGAGCTATTACATTTGCACTTTTTTTATTTTAAAAAACAGTTTATTCAAAATATGTTACCTTAATAAATCATTTCTTCAGGATTGTCGGCAGCGAGAACGCCGCAAAAGAATGGCTGCGACTGTGGCGATTGTTATATTTCTATTAGAATACTACCGCTCTATCATTGTTCAAACACCTCACATGACGTCGTCTTTTATTGGGAATAAATGGGTGGGCGAGATGCTCGCTCGACATCCATAAGGTTCAACAATATATTTCGCCTGTGTACCCACTTTTTTGGATCTCCTTAATGAGCTACGTAACAACCATGACCTCAAAGGTTCCTCTAGAACGACTGTAAGGGAGATATTGACTATAACACTATACATTCTATCTAATAATGAATCAATAGAAGAGCTATAGAGCGATTCCAACATTCATCGGAGATAATAAGATGATACTTTTTCGAAGGTCTGAAAACACTAGTTAGCTTAGCGTCTCACATAATTAAGCCAAATGATCCATCATTCGGTACAACTCTAGAAAAAATTGCTAATGACCCGCGTGACATGCCATTTTTTAAGATAAGTATCATTAGTGCATTATGTTTACTTCAGAATGCAATTAGTGTGGTGAAATTGACATCTCTAACAAATCCAAACAGAACTGTATTGGAGCAATTGAAGGTACACACATGGATGCTCGACTACCCAACCATGAAAATGTGGCGTACATTGATTGGTGTTGTTCAACTATCCAAAAAGTGATGACTGTCTGTGACTTCAACATGTGCTTTGCATTTGTAATGACCGGATGGGAAGAGAGTGCACATAACAGTCATCTTTTTCCTATGCAACAAAGAATAATAGAAAGCGTTTCCCTCACTCGCCTTCAGGTTGGTTTAGTTTTTTTAACCTATTAGTTTTTGTTATCAATAGTCACTAATAATCTCATTTGTGATTGAAAATATTATTTAGTGGATGTCGGATATCCCTTACAGAGTGATTTTAAAGTTATTTCCAAACACCAAATATCACGTTCGTGATTTCGAGAGATTAAGTGGCGCTGCCCACAATAGAAAAAAAATGTTCAACAAATGTCACTTTTCCTTATGCGACGTGATTGAAAGAACATTTTGGGTTTTAAAAAGAAATTGGTCATCTTACGCAATATATCGACGTACCCATTTTCTAAAAATGTACATACTGTGGTGGTCATTTTCCACAATTTCATTAGACGATATCCCTCTCGGTCTCATACGGACTTCAATATAACTGACGATGATGAGATGCATATCCCGCCTGAAGCATTCAAATTCCAAGTTGGGCAGTTTATATCAGACAATGTGATAGAGTCATATGAATTTGACACCCATGATGATGAGGTGCAGCGGAGATGGTTGCTTTGAGGGAGCGTATCACAAATGTTATATGCGGCTGCTGATTGACACCAACTTCTTTATTTTGCAGACTATATGTTGTCTTCTTATGTCATTTGTTTCATTATAACTTTCAATTTTATGATATTAACATGTTTGAGGGGCTTTTATGTTATCTTTTTTGTGAGTTTGCGAGACCAATAATGAAACATATGACCTTATGAGTTCTTATGGATGGTCAACTTGTCGTTGTTTTAATGTTGCATGTGAAATCCTAATGAAGACAACCGAGGTCCTTTCTTCTTGTCGATTCATCGGTATATGAGGATCTACTGGATAACTTTTTTTTGGTGATAAGCACATGTGTCACTGAACGTTGGTCNCCCATGTGGGTTAAAGACAACCAATAACTCATTTTTTTTATAAGGTCTACTGCCTGCATGTTGTGATAGACTCACTGGTTGGTTTAGTTACTTCTCTCTCACACATGTTATTTTTTTATTTATATTTAATATATTTATGTTCGGTANTCATGTGGGTTAAAGACAACCAATAACTCATTTTTTTATAAGGTCTACTGCCTGCATGTTGTGATAGACTCGCTGGTTGGTTTAGTTACTTCTCTCTCACACATGTTATTTTTTTATTTATATTTAATATATTTATATTCGGTATATTTTTGGATTTGAAAATTTGATGTGATTGTTTTTTCTTTATTTTATGTTTGGGTTTTTTTTTTTTGGTGGGCTTGTGAGATACATGATGACGCTTGGATCTTATGAGTTCTCTGAGTACTTACGTCTGCTATTTTTTTAATTAGATTTTCGTTTCTTTATTCAATACGGTTTCTTCAAATTCCACATTTTTTTGTTTATTCATCTAATTTTATGACTGACGTGTTCTCTCTTGAATAAGTGCAGGAAGATGGCCCTCAGGTTTTTGGGAACTCCGGGCGAGTGCTATGCCGCTGCGGACTGCCGTCTTTGCTGCTTATGTCATGCCAACCACATAGCTACGGACTGCAGTTCTACGGGTGCCCGCGGTGGGTAGATGGATTGAACAATTACAAGTTCTTCAGGTAGACAGACAGTCCGATCTATTCTACAGTATCCCAACTAGACGACGTTGCTCGTGGTTCGACGGTATTCCAACCGAAAAATGTTGCTTACGGTTCCACGGTATCTTAACCGAAGAATATTGCTTGGGGTTCGAAGGTGTCCCACCCGGACAACGTTGCTCGTGACATGCTTCTTGTGTATTTTAAAATGAATATTATCACATTTTTAATTGTAATTTTAATATATTATTTATTTTTTATTAGGTTTCTTGACTCTTAAGTGAAATGTATATCATTTTTTGTACTGTTATAAATTATACTGTTATAAAGTGATTTTTTCGGTTATCAGCTGTCAAATTTATAGCTGTTACGGTTCTGTTGCAAACAAAAACACTGCACAGTGTCAGAATGGTCATTTATCCAAAAAAGTTGCAAATCAGCTATTTTCCAAACACACAAACCAAACAACTAAACAATTTATTCAAATCAGGGGCAAAATGATCATTTATTGAAAAATAGCTGCATATCAACTGTTTTCCAAACACACAAACCAAACAATCAACTAGCTTATCAGGATAAGCTGTTGATCAGCAGCTTATAATAATAAGCTGCTTTTCTAGATAAATTAGATAAGCTGCAACTGCCCTAAACAGATCCTTAATCTTTTGACATCGAGTATTTTAAAAGAATAAACCTTGTTTGGAGTTTTTTTTTAAGTATTGAAGAAGTTGATACATATCATCCAAATATTTTTCATTTGGTGAATGTATCAACTCACAAAATTTACAGTGAAAGCAAATTCTGATCCTTTATGAGATAAATAAATTAACCTTTCTACAACTTTTTGATGCTAAGTTATGTCTTTTCTCTTTCCTCTGATTTTGATCAACCAAAGAGCCATTTGATTTACAACCACTCATTACCATCTCTTTAAAAGATTATGTATTTACTTTTGTTGAGGTACAACAAGTCTCTTCTTTGATTCGACAATCTCTATATTGAGAAAATACATCATAAATTCTAAACGCTTAATTTTTAATGTTGAGAAAGGAAAAGTTTTCAACGTATTTATTTCATTAACATCGTCTTCTATTAGAATTTTATCATTAGAATTTTATCATTTCATATACGTAATTAGCGCGATCATTTTCCCATCTTGTGAATGTTTAGAAACATTTTATGATCGACTTGCCCTTGGGTCTGCCCTTAATTTTTGACAGACAGAATGGATTTCTCAAACCATGCTCTCAATGTTTGCTTTAGTCTATTCAAGGTTTCTTAGTTTACATACCTTAGTGTCAAGATTATCACTACATTTGTGGGGGCAAATTCATGTTTTATAGCAGAGTTAATCCAAACCACAACAAAACAATGATATTATTACTGAAATTCAAATAGACAATTAGAAACAATGAAATGAAATAGTAAAAATTGACACGCACAAATACCCTATTAGGGTGGGCTTCGAAGATGTTGCCAGCGGTTTTAGGAGGAAACTGAGAAGTATGGGTGATTACTTGGTCGAGCGACAGCTAGGGAAAGGATGACCTGTGGCTGGACAACAACTAAGAAGCCAGAAAAAGGGGGGGTGGGGAAAGGAATTGCAGCCACATGGGGAGGTGGGTTTGTAGGGTTGTCTGACACCTACACAACATGTTAGGTGGCTGGGAGGGAGCATGGGGTGGCGACAGGTTGTGGATAGCTAAGAAGGTAAGGGGAGGGGGAAGGTGACATAATTGCAAGCTGCAGGAAAACCATAACATGCTGCTTTATTGTGGAGGCAGCAAATACGGTGAGGATGGAGGCGAAAGAAAGGTTGCAAGAGGAGGGTAATCGAGGATGAATGTCCCGTAGGATCANGGCTGCAGGAAAACCATAACATGCCGTTTTCCTGTGGAGGCAGCAGATACGGTGAGGATGGAGGCGAAAGAAAGGTTGCAAGAGGAGGGTAATCGAGGATGAATGTCCCGTAGGATCAAACTCAATTAGAGCACCATTCGATCCTTGGGAGATAATCACCACCTTGGACGAGTTACAGCTAAAACACTTGCTCTCTTTTGGATACAATCCTATTAAGGAAACAACAGAAGATGACAATAGTCCTGAACAAAAATACACAAAAAATGGCTTTAACAAGATGAAAATGACATATACGAACCTAGGGTAAGAAAGGATTGGCCCCCACATTAGCTGGGTGGCAAATCCTATGAGATGTATGGCCGAATAACTTTCTGGAAGTGTTTTCTTGAGCTAGACGTCCAATCCAGAGGAAGGGAAGAGCCTCGAGGTCCAAAATTCCCACCGTAGAGGCCCTAGAGGCCCAATTGGGACTCTTGTAATAGGTACATTTGCGTTAGCCTCCCGGGATTGGCGAGCGTCGACATCATATGTTGAAGCTTTTGTCTCCTTAGAGTATGGAATCAGATCAGATATGTTGAAGGAAGCAGAGTTATTGTAAACTTTTGGGGCTGAATGATCTTCGACTGCTGTCACAACCCTGTCCGGGTCTTGGAATTAACCAAGGAGGGTGCAGACGGTTGGATGGTGTGAACTATTTTTTTCTATAGTTAGTTACTATTTAACAGATGAAAGCGTCACTATCCAAATTAAATTATAACATTAAAATTACATTTACCTCACCACTGGTTATTTGTGTCTTCTATAATTATTTTCCTTTGTATTGTTCATTTTTTAATCACTAATTAACATGAAAAATTAGTTTAAAATAACAAGCTAAATAAGCTAATGAATGCTCGTACTTTTAAACTACAATAATATTAGAGAAAAAAAAATAGTATGCATGTCAGTTAAACTTTTAATAAATCAATATAAACATTTAGATGCTATTCAATGAAGCTTATTATATCAATATCTTGTCAAAAATATTATATATCTGTACAACCGTCATAGGAGTACCGTTTAAAAACTGTAACACATAATGTACTTCAATATCAATATCTTTTTCTATATACGTGCACGAGTATTTTAGTGTTTCACTACCAGTACCATCTAGCAGTATTCTATCATAGCCAGTCATACACATACAATCATTCTATCAAAATTATTATTTACTAAAAATATATTTCATTTCTATTTGTGTATCAGATAATATACTTATAAATCATTTAAATAATGTTGTGCACACATATCATTCATACAATATGAACAAAAATTCATTAGAATTGNCAGAGCACCATTCGATCCTTGGGAGATAATCACCACCTCGGACGAATTACAACTAAAGCACTTGCTCTCTTTTGGATACAATCCTATTCAAGAAACAACAGAAGATGACAATAGTCCTGAACAAGAATACACAAAAAATGGCTTTAACAAGATGAAAATGACATATACGGACGTAGGATAAGAAAGGATTGGTCCCCACATTAGCTGTGTGGCAAATCCTATGAGATGTATGGCCGAATAACTTTCTGGAAGTGTTTTCTTGAGCTAGACGTCCAATCCAGAGGAAGGGAAGAGCCTCGAGGTCCAAAATTCCCACCGTAGAGGCCCTAGAGGCCCAATTGGGACTCTTGTAATAGGTACATTTGCGTTAGCCTCCCGGGATTGGCGAGCATCGACATCATATGTTGAAGCTTTTGTCTCCTTAGAGTATGGAATCAGATCAGATATGTTGAAAGAAGCAGAGTTATTGTAAACTTTCGGGGCTGAGTGATCTTAGACTGCTGTCACAACCCAATCCGGGTCTTGGAATTAACCAAGGAGGGTGCAGATGGTTGGACGGTGTGAACTATTTTTTTCTATAGTTAGTTACTATTTAACAAATGAAAGTGTCACCATCAAAATTAAATTATAACATTAAAATTACATTTACCTCACCACTGGTTATTTGTGTCTTCTATAATTATTTTCCTTTGTATTGTTCATTTTTTAATCACTAATTAACATGAAAAATTAGTTTAAAATAACAAACTAAATAAGCTAATGAATGCTCGTACTTTTAAACTACAATAATATTAGAGAAAAGAAAAGTAGTATGCATGCCAGGTAAACTTTTAATAAATCAATATAAACATTTAGATGCTATTCAATGAAGCTTATTATATCAATATCTTGTCAATAATATTATATATCTGTACAACCGTCATAGGAGTACCGTTTAAAAATTATACCACATAATGTACTTCAATATAAATATCTTTTTCTATATACGTGCACGAGTACTTTAGTGTTTCCCTACCATTACCATCAAGCAGTATTCTATCATAGCCAATCATACACATACAATCATTCTATCAAAATCATTATTTACTAAAAATATATTTCATTTCTATTTGTGTATCAGACAATATACTTATAAATTATTTAAATAATGTTGTGCACACATATCATTCATACAATATGAACAAAAATTCATTAGAATTAAAAATCCCGAGTTTGCAATAATTTCATTATAACTGAAGATAGTACTAATAAATGCATTTGGTCTAGGAGCAAAAAATTACCATAGTATAAGAACATGCGTACTGACATTGATGACAATTAATTTATTTTTTATTTGCATTAGGTCAATTTTAGCTATCCATAAATTTTTTATTGGACTCATTTCAATATTTTTTAGTGTATCGTTATGCCTGAATAAATATAATGATTAATTTGAGTAGCTTTAATTTTTAAANGCAATTAATTTTTTTTTTGATTTGCATTAGGTCAATTTTAGCTATCCATAAATTTTTTATTGGACTCACTTCAATATTTTTTAGTGTATCGTTATGCCTGAATAAATATAATGATTAATTTGAGTAGCTTTAATTTTTAAAATTTGTATTATTATAATTTTTTTAATAATTATCTTATTGGCTCTTTCATCAAATTTTATTAATTGATCCTAAATCTTGGGCTCTGATACTACTTTTGTCACTACTCGAACTGGAGTTTGGAATTAATCAAGTCGGGTACATGCGAACGGATTGTGTGAATTAAGTTTTCTATAATCAATTATCATTTAACATATAAAAGAGTCACTATTCANCCTTTCATCAAATTTTATTAATGAATCCTAAATCTTGGGCTCTGATACTACTTTTTTCACGACTCGAACTGGAGTTTGGAATTAATCAAGTCGGGTATATGCGAACGGATTGTGTGAATTAAGTTTTCTATAATCAATTATCATTTAACATATAAAAGAGTCACTATTCAAATTAAATTAAATTAGTAAAATTATATTTAAATCGCTACCAGTTAGGAGAGTAGATGTTTTAGACCATCTGATGATCCAATTTGGAGAGTAGATGTTTTAGATTCGGTTTATGTTAAGAAAGGCAAAGATAGACCTAAGAAGACTTGGACTTATTGTATAAAAAATGATCTTAATNACAAAGATAGACCTAGGAAGACTTGGGCTTATTGTATAAAAAATGATCTTAATTTATTAGAACTAAATGGAAAGCATGATACTAAATAGGACACAATGAAGAAAAAAGATTCATGTAGCCGACTCAACATAGTAGGATTAAGGTTTTATTGTTGTTGTTGTTGTACCTGTTACTTGCGTTTTCTATAATTTTTTTCTTTTTTATCATTTATATTTTAATTATTTGATTAACTTGAAATATTAGTTTAAAATAATAAAGTGCTAAATACGTCAATGAATGCTCATACTCTTAAACTACAATAATATAAAAGAAAAGTAAAACAATATGCATTTCAGTTAATGTTCTAATAAATTAATATAAACATTTAAGATGTTATTTAATGAATATTACTGTATCAATATCATATGAATATCATTCTATGTCTGTAAAACTGTTACATGAGCATTGTTTAACAATTGTACCATTTACAGTATTTCATTATCAATATTTTTTTTTCATATATCAGCATGTGTACTTTAGTGTGTCTCTACTAGTACCATTAAGATATGACTCCATCATAGCCGGTCGTGCACATACAAACATTCCATCAAAATCATTATTTACTAAAAATATCTTTCTTTCCAATTTATGTATCAGACTATATACTTATAAATCATTTAAATAATGTTGTGCACACATATTCATATAATATGAATAAAATTCATTAGAATTTAAAAATTTTAGTTTGCAATGATAGTATTAGTAAATGCATTTGATCTAGAAGAAACAAATCATTACTATAGTCTAAGTACATGAATATTCATCTTGATGATGATTAATTTGTTATTTGATTTGTCTTGACGTCGACTCTTATAAAATTAAAAGCTTAAATATGGGTATTCATATTAAAAAAAAAAGTTTTCATTTTAATTAGATATTAAATTTACATCATTTAAGTATTAAGTTTCCATTTTTTACTTTATGAAAAATCCTAATTAATTTCATTACTTAAACTTTTTCTTGCCGAAGTTTGTGTGGGTCCATTTTCCTTCTCCTTTAGCTCGAACACTTTGCCTCCTTCCCCTCCAAACTGAAGTTATATACCTCGACTCTTATATCAATAAAACTTTTTATTAACATAATTTACAAGCTAAAAAAACACACACATATAACTCAATTAAAATATTAAAATCTTATATTATTGTTCTTTCGGTCAAACCATACTCGCAACCACACGAGAGACTTCTTCCCTCTACTAGACCAGGATTGCGAAAAAATATTACATCAGTACTACGCACGTAGAAGTAACGTGTGTAGCCAATGAAATCACGCCACGACACCCCGCGTGACCGGGGAAAAAAAAACGGCGCAGTAACACGGGGAATATTCCCCGCGTGACCGGGAAAAAAAAACGGCGCAGTAACACGGGGAATATTCCTCCCTGTGTTATTCATGTGTTATTGCGTGTTATTCATGTGTTATTGATGTGTTATTGTGTTATTATAATATCAAGAATATTCTCAGGACAAAATAACACATGAATAACGCACAATAACACTTAAATAACACGGTTTAGGATACAATAACACATGAATAACACACAATAACACTTGAATAACACGCGAAATATTCCCGACACAATAACACATGAATAACACACAATAACACCTGAACAATACGGAGAATATTCCCAACAGAGAAAAAAGTAGCGCAGTAACATGGGAGAATATTCTCCCCCGTGTTATTCATGTGTTATTGTGTGTTATTCATATATTAGTGATGTGTTATTGTGTTATTATAACACCAAGAATATTCTCAGGACACAATAACACATGAATAACACATAATAACACCTGAATAACACGGGGATTATTCCCGACAGAGAAAAAGCGGCGCAGTAACACGGGAGAATATTCTCCCCCGTGTTATTCATGTGTTATTGTGTATTGTTCATGTGTTATTGATGTGTTATTGTATTATTATAACACCAAGAATATTCTCAGGACAATAACACATGAATAACACGGGGGGGGGGGGGGGGGGTTTTTNTAAATTGCATAAATTTTGCCGTGTACTCCTCCACTGATAGCTTTTTCTGCTGCAGCTAGTGTGGCTTCAAGGAAATATCCTGGTGATAGTGCAGCGGTACGTATTGTGGCTAAATCTCCCATTTTATCTTCTCCCAAGAAGTGATTTCATCTTGACCTTTTCTTTATATCTCCTTCAGTACTTCCACCACAAATAAGCATTGTTTTTGAGTTTGATGATTGTGAGCTTCACTCTTCTATTATTAGGAAACTCCTTGCATTCAATGATTCACTCAACTATCTCCATCTACTTGAGGAAATTATCTTGATCAATTTTTCCCTTGAACTCTGGCTGGTCCACCTTGTTTCCTAGTCCTCTACATCCTCCACTATGCACATCATCTCATGCACTCCATCTCTATATCCTCTAAAATGTATCTTAGCTCTATTTCTTCCAACTGGCATNTGTCGTTGCATGATTTCATTGGCTACGCACGTTACTCTACGTGTGTAGTACTGATGTAATTTATTTTCCAGGATTGCACAAGCTGGCTTCGACTCCCTCACGCCCAAATTCATGAATATCACTGCATCTTTTTCCTCCCCTTCTTCTCCTTCGGCTTGGTTGATCGAGATTGAGCGATTTCTACACAAAGGATCTTCTGCAGTGAAGATGATGTTTCACGCTACGGTTAGGGTTGGTCGGCCTCTTTTTCCTCACATTTCTTCTCTTTTAATTTCTTTCTTTGTGCTCAGCTTGTCATCTACCTTCGCACTGAATGCTTGCTCGATCCTCGACGACGTCACAAAAGCATCTTTTCCTTAATCATTCAGACACTAGTTGCTTCTTTGCAACAGAAACTACTCGACGCTATTGATAAGCTGCTTGTGACGTTTTATATAATGAAATTTACCTACTTGTCTTCAGAGCCTTTAGCTTTACTTCCCCTTCTTCAACTTCCTGGTTGTTTGATTCCTCTCCCTCCTTTAGTTGTCCGACTCCTCACTTCCTATTTTTTGGTTTTCTCGTTTTCTCTCCCTCGATTAACTGAAATGGGACTTCACAACTGCCTCCTTAGAAGCACTTGGATCACACTACCAACTACACTGCCCCTGAGTACACCTCAGTAGGGCTATAAACGAACCGAGCTTGAGCGAGTTCAGGCTTGGCTCGTGTTCGGCTTGTTCTAAATTGATCATGTTGGAAATTGGCTTGTGTTCGAAATTGCCTCATAAACAATGTGTTCGTGTTCGACCAATTTAAAAATTCTTATTCGGTTTGGCTCAAAATTGACTCGTTAAAATTAATTGAAAAAAATAGATGTAGGGCGTTAGATTTGAACATGCACCAATTCGGTGCAATAGAAGACACATGCCATATGACTACACGAGTTGTTATGATTTATTCTTAGATATAAAAATATATAATATATTATTATATAAATAATATATATAATTTCTTTATTTTGAGTTAAAACAAGCCGAACACGAGCGAACAAATGATTGTTCATGTTCGATTTTTTTATAATTCAAGCTTAAAAAATTTGTTCATGTTTGACTCATTTACTTAATGAATGAACCGAATACAAGCTACTTAATAAGCCGAACATGAGATGTTCACAAACAACGAGTTTTTTTGACAACCGTACACTTGAGTTTTTCTCAATTGCGAGCAACCATCTATATTTGTCCAACCATATGAGGATACACTATTGAACTGACCTAAACTGGGACTTCATACAAACCGTACGTTGTGTCTGTAGAGTTTTCCAAAAGTAGTACGAGGTTGGCTCATTCCTACTTGACATGGGAATGGATTGAACTCTCTAATAATTTTGGCCGTGGTGACAAGGTATCGATCATGATGTTCTGACATGTTTTTTGCCCCATGTCTAGAATCAGTGCCTCTGTCCTGTTATACTTTATCATCACTAAAACTAACCCTACTTGCACGTCTCTGCTGGCAAGGTCACCTGTAATCTCGGACTTTGTAGAAGGTTGAAGGACTACGTATTTGCCATCCTTACTAAAAGTGTAGGTATTCCTTAACCTGTCATGTTGAGTTCGACGATCAAACATTCATAGTCTCCCTAACAAAAGGTGACATACATCAAGGTGACATACATCCATGGGCACCACACATCAAAACTAATCTTGTAGTCGATTCCCAATCGAAAATTTTATGAGACACTTTCTGTCAATATTGATTCTGTTCTCCTTCTTGAATCACGTTAGGGAATATGGTCGAGGATGTCTCTCAGTGGTGATGCTTAACTTATCCACCATTAGTGTTGACACTATATTCTTGCTGCTACCTTCACGTTGATGATGTTGCATACCTTTCCCTTCACAGTGCTATGAGTGTGGAATATATTGTGGTGAAGCCACTGTTGCCCTCGTAGCCTTAGTCTGAAGGAATCGTCGAACCATACGCATTTTGCCCTCATCTGGGAGAATCTGGTACTCCCCACCTATCTATCTAGCCGTCTTCATCGCTCAATTCCTTCATTTTACCCTGTTCAGTGAAGAACACAACTCTGCTCGTTAAGCGGTAGAAAGCTATGTGTTCAAAACCATGATATTTGAAGCATTTCTTGGCTGGAACTGTACTGGTCGTGTTTTTTTCTCAGGGCGTTTTTTTCTCAGGCTTTTAACTCGGAGTGGCTCTATTATGCTACTGACTAGTCTGCTCCACTCTTTGAGGCATGCTCTTCCTGAGGCCTCCAAATGTTGGTGGTTGTCTAGTTGACGGTGGTTGCCTCCTCTGCTTCTGCTACCTCTCCAATTTAAATGCTAAGGTTTGCATGTCCTTCAGTATCCAATAGGGTTGCAACAGGACCACATTATTGATTGCGGGCTTCAGGCTTCCCAAGTACTTGATTATGGTGTGCTTCTCTGTCATCTTTTCACACTTCAACTTAAACTGCATAAATTTTGCCGTGTACTCCTCCACTGATAGCTTTTTCTGCTGCAGCCAGTGTGGCTTCAAGGAAATATCCTGGTGATAGTGCAGCGGTACGTATTGTGGCTAAATCTCCCATTTCATCTTCTCCCAAGAAGTGATTTCATCTTGACCTTTTCTTTATATCTCCTTCAGTTCTTCCACCACAAATAAGCATTGTTTTTGAGTTTGATGGTTGTGAGCTTCACTCTTCTATTATTAGGAACCTCCTTGCATTCAATGATTCACTCAACTATCTCCATCTACTTGAGGAAATTATCTTGATCAATTCTTCCCTTGAACTCTGGTTGGTCCACCTTGTTTCCTAGTCCTCTACATCCTCCACTAAGCACATCATCTCATGCACTCCATCTCTATATCCTCTAAAATGTATCTTAGCTCTATTTCTTCCAACTGGCATCTCATCTCTGTATCATCTAACAGACATCTCATCTCTGGATCTTCCAAGAAGCATCTCATTTTTGTATCTTCCAATAAGCACTTCAGCTCTAGGTCTCTGTTGATACTGTACCCCAAAGCTATGTGGCCCGTCTTTTTCTCCGCTGGATTCATCCATACAACAAGGATTCAGGTGTTCTTGTTCTCCTTCACAGATTTCACTATTACGGTCGATGATGATCCCGCCATGGGCTCTTTTCTCAATGACATCGAACCAATGTAGCAATTGGAAAATTAGTCGTTGCATGTCTTCTATGATAGATTTCTGATTAGATTCTAACAATTGTTTCCTTGAGGGCGTCATTAGGGTTTTAGGTGTAAGTAGGTGGAAGAGGTGTATAATGGTGATGTAGGGTGGGGAGAAAAAAAATTGGAGAGGGTGGAGATAGGTTTGGGTATGACGACTGCTAGAAATCTTAGGATAGGACTAGGGTTAGGCAAGTTTTGATACCAAATTATATTGGAGTTAACCCAAACCACAACCACAACAAAGCAATGATATTATTTTTGAAATTTAAATATGTAGTCACAAACAATCAACTAAAATAATTGAAAATAACGTCACAAACATAAATATCCCACTAGGGCGAGGTTCGAAGGTGTTGGTAGTGGTTTGAGGCGGGGGAAACTGAGAGGTATGGGTGGTTGAGTGGTCGATCAGAAGCTAGGGAAAGGTTGACATTTGGCCGGACAATAGTGGGGAAGCTTGAAGGGAGGGGGGAAGGTGGCAGCAGGAAGGAGAGGTGGGCATTGTAGGGTTGTCTGGATGCTTGACAGTAGGTTAGGTGGTTGTGAGGAAGCCTGGGAAGGGCGGCGGCAGGTTAGGGCGGCTGTAATGAAGATTGGTAAGGGGAGGGAAAAGGAGGTGACAAGCAATTGCGGGCTGCAGGAAAATAAAACGTGGCTGTAGCAAATATGGTGGGCGGAGACTAAGGAAAGGTAGTGGGAGGCAGAAAATTGAGAATGTATGTCCGTACGGGATCGAATTATAGTTGGAGCGCCATTCAGTTATTTGAAGTCGGTCAACACCCAGAAAAGTTACAGCCGAAACACTTTCTTGCTTTCGGATACAACCCTAGCAGAGAAACACCAAAAGCTGATAGCTATTCTGAACAAAAATATATGATAAATTAACTTGGACATGATGGGAACAACATGTATAGCCCTAGGGTAATAAATGATTGGTTCTTACATCAGTTGGGCGACAAATCTTTTGAGAAGTAGGGCCAGCTGACTCTCCGGAGGTGTTTGCTTGAGCAGTATGTTCAGTCCAGTGGAAGGGAAGAGCCTGCCAGTCCAAAATTCCTGCCGCAGGGGGCCCAACCATCTGGTTCGGGACTCCCGCATCATGTACATTTGCATCATGTATACTTCTAACAATTCTCCATTCGAAATTGCATTTTGAATATCTAATTGCTGTTGTGGCTAGTTTAGTTAGCAGCCAGTGATAAGAGAATTCTCACTTTATTTGATTTTGCAACTTGAGCAAATGTTTGTAAATTGTCAATGTCAGATTTTTGAGTGAATTCCTCAACCAATTTGACTTTGTAACGTTCTATGGTGCTATAAACTTTTTATTTAATAGTGAATATTTGCATCCTATATTTGTCTTCTCTTGTATCAGAGTTACTACTTCCCATGTATAATTATTCTTATGGGCTTTCATCTCTTCAAAAATAGCCTCATATAAATTGTATTGTCACCAAAGTAGGTCGGTAGAGACCTATATTATTATCTAATTATAATTTTCTTATTTCTTATGAACATCATGACCATTGAATATTTGATTTATTTAGAGACAAAGCTTGTAAGATCTTTAATCTCGTATTCAATATTAACTTAAAATTCTGATTTTTTTTCAAACAAGTTTTTGTCTTAATTAAACCTTGAAGTATTTGTTCAATAATTAAATATATTTCTTGTTATGTGCTTCAACATGGATTGATCATTAATCTTTTTCCTAATTAAACTTTTAAGTAACTACATTTTTTTCCACAACATATAGAATAAATAATAAGAAATTAAACTAAGTGACATACATAAACTCAGGCAACCTACCAAAATGAAAAAAAAAGGTTGTAACCAAATTTTCCTTGCAAATTTAAGCAGCCTTCTAAGTGACCCTGCCAACAAATTTATTTCGACCAAAATGTAATGATATATGAGTTTTGGGGAAGAGTATGAAAGCAAAATAGTGTATATTTGAGAGGGGAAGAGGGGACAAAAAAGGCACCCAATGGTGCCTTATATAGCCAATTTGGTGATTAGCCACATCGAATGGCTATCTAACAAATTTATGTTACAGTTCTCCAAACACTTCATTTTGTTTTGACCGGCGATAATAAGTAATTTTCGCCGTTCTAACCGATGACAAATTCAATTTTTATTTATTTTTGTAAATACCCGTTTATTAAAATAAAATATTTAAGTATCGATTTCTAAAATTTAGTCATTTTTGATAATGACAGTTGCAAGGAAAGGATAATGGTATCTTGTCTTATGCAGCTGAGGATAAAATTTTATTTTGTTGCAATTTAGTTTTCAATACTTTTCAATACCCTTTAAACTTTTGAATGATAAATTTGCAGTAAAAATAAAACATAGATTCTTGATTTTTTTAATCCATTTTGTTGGTTATTTATAAATTTGGCTTTCAAAGTTAAAATGTTTTCCGAAACTCTTAGGGCTATTCATTCTGCTTCTTTTTGTGTTACTTTCTGTAACGAAGCTTGTTTATTTTGTTGTAGCTTTATTGATGAAGCAATTCAAGAAGGCCTACCTCTAGTTTTGCTTACTGCTTACAGCAAAAATGGTGATGAAGTATGCAGGTCTGCTCAACTTCATTTGAATTAGTTAATTATATTATTTTGTTGAAAGAATTCATTTTATCTTCGTCGTTTTTATTCAATGAATTTGGAACATTATTCAATTGTGTACTCTAATTTTTACCTGTTTCACACTTCGATTGGCGATCCACTGTTATACTGAATTTATGTAGAAAAATGATGTGCGAGAGATTTAGTAAAATGTAATGCAAATTCCAAGCCATTTGATTTCTTCCTTTTTGGCAGCCACTTTTTCTCCTTCATGCTCTTTTTAGCTATCACATTATTTCTTTATTGTTCTCCTCGTCAGCCTCTTCCCGACAAGCTGATGGACACTGTTGCAAGTTGTGCAAACTATTTTTCATCAAAACTCGATGTGTAAGGTCTAGAGCAGCTTCTATTTTATTAAAGCAAGGCCTTAATATCGGAGCTAACCCAAATGACGACCAAACAACAAATTTTATTATTGAATTCAATAGTTACAATGATGAATCCTCAAAATAAAATAACATAAACATATAAACAACAAATAATGACAACGATGCTGAAAAAAATTAAAAGAAAATATCACAAAACACAAAAACGTATTTCTAGAGGAGAGTGGCAGGCCCAGAAGGGAGGGATTGAAGTTGTGGTCGTGTTGGAAGGTGGCTGACAAACGGGGGCTGCGGCGCGGGATAATGGAGGACTGGGGCGGGCTGCTGGGAGGAGCTTGACAACAAATGGTGGCGGCGTAGAAGAGAGTTAGGGGTGGTGATGGATTGGGCAGCAGCAGGAGTAGGTGTCTATGGAGATAGAGAGCAGGCGACTGNAAACATCATTCAAGTGTGTACTCTAATTTTTACCTGTTTCACACTTCGATTGGCGATCCACTGTTATACTGAATTGATGAAGAAAAATGATGTGCGAGAGATTTAGTAAAATGTAATGCAAATTCCAAGCCATTTGATTTCTTCCTTTTTGACAGCCACTTTTTCTCCTTCGTGCTCTTTTTAACTATCACATTATTTCTTTATTGTTCTCTTCATCAGCCTCTTCACGACAAGCTGATGGACACTGTTGCAAGTTGGGCAAACTATTTTCCATCAAAACATGATGTGTAAGGTCTAGAGCAGCTTCTATTTTATTAAAGAAAGGCCTTAATATCGGAGTTAACCCAAATGATGACTGAACAACAAAATTTATTATTGAATTCAATAGTTACAATGATGAATCCTCAAAATAAAACAACATAAACATATAAACAACAAATAATGACAACGATGCTGAAGAACAATAAAAGAAAATATCACAAAACACAAAAACGTCTTCTAGAGGAGAATGGCGGGCTCGGAAGGGAGGGATTGAAGCTGTGGTCGTGTTGGAAGGTGGCTGGCAACCCGGGGCTGCGGCGCGGGATAATGGAGGACTGGGGCGGGCTGCTGGGAGGAGCTTGGCAGCAAATGGTGGCGGCGTAGAATAGAGTAAGGGGTGGTGATGGACTGGACAGTAGCAGGAGTAGGTGTCTATGGAAATAGAGAGCAGCCGACCTAGGGGATGGTGGACGGGACAGTCGCAGGAAAATTCGGCGGTGGACTAGACAACAACAGGAACTGATGTCTAGAGGCTCACCAACAATAGGAAGAGGACTAGAAGGCGGTGCAGCTGCTGGAAGAAGGCTAGAACGAATGACAACAATAGAAAGAGGGGTCGAAATGTAATACCCAAAATTTATAAAAGTAGGTAAAGTTCAATATATTTTAAAGGTATCTTAAATTTTGCATCTCCCGAAATTCAACTAAATTATCTTTATAAAATTTTCGCATGAAATCAATCAGTTCGAAATAAAACACTATGCATGAATTATGAATGAATTGGGAAATATAAAGTTTGAATGTTATATTTTTATTTAACCTAATTAAAACCTTTATTATATTCCTAATTACAGATTACAGTAGCCAACCGACCTCTCATGCCTTTTATTAAGGCCTTCGAATTTTCCTCCTATCTCCCGATTTCCTCCTCCCTCACTATAGGGATGACAAGCGAATCTTAAGAACCTTTGTGCTCAATTACTGTATCGCAGAGCAGCTCGCAACATCACCCATAGTAGGTAAGCCTCGGTTGACAGTAGAAAGCTCTGGGGTGATTTCGGTGAGTACGAATCCCTCTCTCACGTCTTTTGAAACTTTCAATTTCTTTCTCACATATCTATTTTGAAGTTTGCCTCATTTTTTTTGTACTTTCATTTTTGGTGGTTGTCAGAGGTGTTGAACTTATGTTGGAAGTGTCAAAAGTGGTTTCCATACTTCTATAAGGTCTTTAATACGAAATTAGCAAATAAAAAGTGAGTTTTGAGGTGTTAGAGAAGGTTGGGTGAATAATAGGCATGTAGGAAGGGCAGATTTATGCTGAATAGTCTATTTGAGGTATGTTTTGGCAAATAAGTCATGTGTGGGGTTAAATTACGATACGAGTTGGAATTTCCTGAATTCCTACAATGCTTATGAATTCCTAGGTTTATACGAGGCGACGTGCTCGAGACAAGCGTGTGCAAACTCATCGTAGAGCTGATCCGTCACGTCAAGTGAAATATGTGTGCGCTAAATTAAGAAAAATAACCTTCTATTGGTTTTATGTGACTGTATTTGACACTGTTGCTTTTAGACTTCTTGTATATTGTAGATGAACACTTGCTTGGAATGCCTAAATGCTAGTTAATCTTCTTACGATACATGTGATGCTATGTTATGATACAAATGAATATGCAATGTCAACAATAACAACAACAACAATGAAGCCTTTATCCCACTATGTGGTATCGACTACATGAAACTTGAAACATTTTACTCCATTGCTTCCTATTGAGAGTTATATTTTCACTTAATTCGAATAGATTAAGATCATTTTTTATACAATAAGCCAAGTTTTTTTAGGTCTATCTCTGCCTTTCTTAACAAAAGTCGAATCTAAAATAGCTACTCTTATAATAGGATCATCAGATGGTCGACGCTTAATGTGACCAAACCATTAAGACGACTCTCTCTAATGTTGTCTGCCATTAGATCTACACCTACCCTATCACGAATATATTCATTATTTTGTCTCTAAGAGTAAAGCCACTCATCTATCTAAACATTCTCATCTTAGCAACACATAACTTTGTTTTATGCTTCTCTTTTAAAGGCTAACAATCTGTTCTATAGAGCATTGCAGGTTTCTCCTTTAAGTCTAAGAGGTATTTTTTATCACACAATAGACTCTGATGCATTCCTCCACTTCAACCAAATAATTTGAGTTCCACTAATAGCATCCTCATCACTTTGAACAATATACCTAATATATCTAAAACAATCACCCTTTTTACTGATTTGATCACCCGTAGTTACAACTCTAACACTAAATCTACTACTAAAATTACATTTCATATATTCAGTTTTAGATCTACTCAAACGAAAGCCTTTAGACTCCAATGTTGACCTCGATAATTCAAGTTTTTCCTGGACTCTTTCTCTAGTCTTATCTCCACAAAAATTATATCATCAGTGAAAAGCATACACAAAGGTTCATCCTCCTGTAAATGTCCAGTAAGAGCATTCATAACTAAAGCGAAAATGATATGGGCTCAAGTCGATCATTGATGTGATCCAACTGAAATGAGAAAATACTTGGTCAATTCTCCTTCTATTCGAACTTAAGTAACAACTCTAGTATACATCTTTAATTACTTGAATATAAGTCACCTTTCTTCACTAGAAATCTTCAAAAGATTTATCTTGGAACCTTATCGTAAGTTTTTTCTAAATCATTAAAAATCATATGTAGATCTTCCTTATTCCCTGTGTACTTCTCCATAAAACCTCTCAATAAATGTATAGCCTCCATAATTGACCTGCTTGACATAAATCCAAACTGATTAGGAGAAATTTTTGTATCACGTCTTAACCTATGTTCAGTTACCCTCTCCCATAATTTTAGCACGACTTATCAACCTAATTCCTCTATAATTTGACACTTGTGAATCCACTTTATTCTTAAAAATAGAGACTAAAATACTCTTCCTCCACTCAGACATATTCATAGTTTTTAAAATAATATTAAAGAGTTTAGTAAGCCAAGAAACCTCTCAGTTCTCCTAAATATTTTTACACTTCAATTGGGATATCACAGGTCCTATTGATTGTCCACTCATGATTTTCTTTAAAGCCTTCTCAATTTTTTTACTAATGTTTCGGTAAAAATAAAATGTTTTATTATTATTACTGATATAAATATCACTAAATTCGATTGTATTTTCACAAAATTCGTTGAAAAGTTTATCAAAATAACTCACCCACCCATGTTGAATATCTTTCTCTAACAAAAACACCTTTAACTTTTCATATTTAATACATTTTGATCTAAATCTTTACTTTTCTTTTTCGTTTGTTTCACTAATTTATACATATATATTTCACCATCTTTAGTATCTAATCTATTATAAATATCACTAAAAGTAGAATTTTTAGTGTCACAAATTTTCCTCTTAGACTCCCTACGGGTCACTCTATGCTTTTCACAATTATCTAAGCTTTTGCATTAAATAAAATTTAATAACACAATTTCTTATATTTTTTTTCTTGCACATTATTATTCTATCACTATTTATTTTTAATTATGAAGAATTTTCCTTTTGCCACTTGTTTAATAGTGCTTGTTACTTTATCTAACATAGCATTCACTTCTTCATCAACATCCTAAATCTTGAAATCTTTAAATCTTTAAATCTTGAAATTTACTCGTAAAATTAATTGTCTTTTAGGCGCTCTCATTTACTTCTATGAAAATATTTTCTTATCTTCTTTATCTTGCTACTCTTCATTTTAAAATTCAGAACTAACAATTGATGTTAGGTAATTAAGTTTTCACTTGGAATAACCTTATAATCGTTACACTTTCGACGATATTTTTTTCTCATAAGAAAATAATAATTTGTGTTTTATTATATACATTTTTTGTAAATAATAATATGTTCATATCTTTTCTTAAATAAAATATTATCAATAACAAAATTATACGTTAAAGAAAAATGTAATATGATTCTATCTTCTTCATTAATCACTCCAAAAGCCGTAGTTATCAAGAATAATTCTAAAATCTTTCACAGTTCTACCAACATGTCTATTTAAATCTCCTTTAATTAAAATAATTTCTCCAAGATATATCATTTATATTAATTCTTTTTGGTCATTCTAGAATATTTCTTTTGAACCTATATCTAAACCTACTTGAGGTGCATAACCACTTATAACATTAAAAATCTTAATATCAACAACAAACTTCAGAGCTATAATTTTATCTCCAATTTTATGAACTTTTACAATATTATTTTTCGAACTCTTATTTATAGTTACACTTATACCATTTCTAGTGCAACTCTTACCTGATTACCAAAGTTTAAAACCTAAGCTATCAATCTTCTTAGCAATTTTTTCAACCCATTTAGTTTCTTGAATATATAAGATATTTATCTTCCGATGAATCATAATATTAACTAATTTCATTAATTTACTAGTGAGAGTATCTATATTATAAGATTATATGCTAATATTAGTTTAACGAACTAACTTTTTTACCCGTTTTTATCCGTAATGTGTGAATCCTTATTTGACACTTTACTCGGGCGCTGGTGTAGCGACCCTTACATACTTTTTACTGTATTCAAGTTATACAACTCATCGCTTCCAAGAGGCGCTCTAATATATACGTAAGGATTTAAATGATTCATGTCATGATTTTTCAATAAATTTTGTATTAGCTATCAATTACTTAACAAAATCCTCCACTTTTTACATCTGAAGCTTAGCACCCGACAATGACAGTATACAGATGAATATGCATATGAAATTAATTATTTCCAAGTATTCATTTTAATATGATTCATGCCCATGATACATGAAATGTCTGATTACATGAATTATGCTTTATGAAATGTCTATGAATGTTTGTTTCAAGTATTATTCTAAGCAATATTATGAATAATATTATGAGTAGACTACTGCATGAGTGGTTGAAAGCATGCAATGTAGGTATGTAATATTCCCGACTGCTGGTGTTAAGGTAGGGATAAAATTCTGGACCTATTTTGATCAGATAGTGACAGAACATAGAGAACAATTGGTATCTAGGGGACTATTAATAACTGTTATATTAGGGGGAGCAACATTTTTCAATTATTTATATGGCTTTTGGGGTAGAGTGATGACCCATGATGACAGGACATGTAAGTAGTTGATGCCTATACATTTACGAGTGACATCATTATGAAATGATATTTATGAAATGACATTGCTATGATTACATACGATAAATAACTTATGAACATGTTTTAATTATACTTATGATTTCATGCTTATGACATACATGTTTATGTAACTTTTCTAATTTTCACTCTCTTGCTCTCTTTTCATGCTCTTTGTTATGTTAGCATGTTATGGCTTGTGTTTACAAATATATGCAGTTTCATTTGAGCATGCACGTCATTTATTTTTTTTTTTGGTATAAGATCTTATTTCAGCCTTGATTATTTCATTGAACTTGTTACTCACTCTACGTTGTTGCCTTCCAGGTGGGGGTAACGAGCACCAAGGTGAGTTGCTTGGGTGATTTGAACAATTTTCGCACTATATAATTTTGGGAGCTTGTACAGACGTTTTGGGTATGTTTTTTATTTAAGTTGGATTTAGAAACTCTGTATAGTTTCCATATTTTGAGTTTATGATTTTTCATGCTTCTGAGTATATATAAGAATGAATCATGAAATACAATGTATCACGTTTGTTTGTGAAAATTTAGTTAAACTAGTTCATCATCCAATAATTTATGATTCTGCAAGTTCGGACAAGTTTTGTTGAGAATTTAGTCTGGTCGAGTTGTCCGCCTATGTCGCACCTCATCCGGCCCTAAAAGGGTGGCTAGTTGGGGTTTGACACAGAAGGTCTGTGAGGTGGGTGGAAGGTGGTTGGAGGATGGACGACAACGGTAAGAGGGGTCTAAAGGCCTGTGCGGTGGCTAGATGGTTGGACGACAACAGGAAAGAGAAAACAAGTGGAGATAATCACCATCTCGAATGAGTTAAGCTGGAGCACTTTCTCGTGGTCAGATACAACCCTTGGGAGGGAGACACGCTTAAGGCGGAAGTCTAAAACCAGAGATAAGCAAAAATTTTCTCTAACCTAAGAAAACATCACATATATATAAGGGGGATTAGTAGATAGAATATGCAAGAAGTAGAATAAGCAAGAAATAGAAAAGTAAGGGGGATAGAATAGGTAGGAATCAAAAAAGGGAAGGGGGCGGTAGGAGTGGGAGTGGCAGATCCCGCTCAAAGGAGCCGGAGGAGGGCCGGTCCAAACTCTTGCTTGACCGAACTCCTTAGCTGAACCCATGTCCGGTTCAGCCATGCCTTAAGCCCTTCTTCAGCCTTATAGCTATCTACTTAGATGAAAAAAAAATAATTATTAAAAAAAAAAACTTCTTCTCTGAAGGTTTATGGCCAAACACTTCTTACCTTAGCAAGTTAAGACTGTCGTTAATTTATTTTAAAGTTTCCAGAAAAATGAACACAGCTTATTTAGCATGTTGGTTATCACCACTGATTCATGCAAGATCCAGTCTTTTCTAGTTACGAGTATTCATTGATTCTCAATAATTGATAAAAATGGTCTGCATTGCTATTCATCTCACAATATTGTTAATTTGTTATCATCAATAAACTGATCTCAACTGTGTATGATTAGGTTTATGTATGTTTTTTGTATTGAATTTTTTGTTAACTCTGGTTCATATAATTCATCGTTAAGTTTTAATCATATTGGCTTTGCAATTTGTACTTCCTTTACTTCTTCCTATACCTACTACAGTTTTCTATTTACACACTTTATTGATGGATATTCCATTCTCATTGTAAATTACCAACCATCTTACCTTTTTTTCAGCAACCTAGTATTCAAATATTCTATTCCTATACTCTCTATTTTCCGTTTTTGGAATCACCATTTTGAGCTCAAAAGGTGTATTTTCTTTATTTTTTCTTGCTAAAGATTGCAGAAAACTAAATTTATTTTGCTGGATAATTTCTAAATAAGAAGCTCATTTCCAGACGGCTGTATTCAAGGCTTGTTGACATTTTGAGCAGTGCTATTTCATACTTCATCTAGATCTATTTTTGGATTTTATTCATGCATTTCAAAATGTAAAGATACCTTAATTGACTTCCATGATAGCTATTATTTTAGAGTTTTAGAAAAGAATGACTATTTTTTCTTTTCTGTTGCTCAAAATTGTAGATCTATAATCGAGAAGCTAGGCCATGATCGGATATCGGAAGTAAAAGTAGTTGGCAAGGAGGAAGTGCAACAAAGTTACTATGGACAGCTTGTTCTTGGCAAAGGAGTCTCGTCTAGTCTGGATGAGCAGCTTGCTAAAGAAGCAAAAAAAGCTGGTATGTGATCCGAAGCCTTTAAATATTCCCTTTTTAATGGTCTTCATTAAGTTTTAAGCTCTTTTTCTGAATTTTTTTTTGGAGTGATGATAGTTTCTATGGAGAAGCAAAGAGTTGCTCAGGAGGTTGCCTCCATTCTGAAATTGAATGTTGATATTGATAGAAGCTCAATTGAAAGGTTTGCCTTCTGTGAGCGTTCTTTTCTTTAGCTATGTACTAGTGGAAATATCATTTCTGTGCTAGTGATATATTTTATTGATGTAGTTTCTAAAATAGTGTTGTCATATAGGTTTTCTATTTTACAGGCAACTTGAGTACGGTGTAAACTCATGGTGACAAATCTACTTTGTAGAAGGCAACTTGAATTTGACATTGATATAAATTCATCATGGAAGCTGCTTGAAATAAACTTTAAGGCATGTCTAAATGATTTCTAACTTATGGGTAAAATATATTTGTTAAACATGTTATAGTTAAGATGAGCTAGCCTAAATCTGACATCCTTCTTGTAACTCTCATTTTCTCACACAATTGCTCCTGTTAGTGTTTTTTTTTTTCCATTGAATTTATAGGATTGATTCTACAGGTAATTGAAATCCCCTTATCTCCATTCACAACTTGATCCTCTCCTCACTCCTTGGCAGGCTGCCCTTGAGTCATTGCTCAAATTGTTCCTTCTATTTGGGCTTGATGCATGTCGGAAAGTCTGCTGCGGTAGTGTAATAATTTAGCATCTTACTGTTGAATGAAAATCTATCATGCACATAGATAAAAAGAAGTATGCTGGAGGAGACACCTCTATTTTTATGTGAAATATCCTAGAAAGGAGAAAAATCACGGGGCCTAACTTAGTTGAAATAATCCACTACAATTGTAAGTCCATGACTTCACTTTTCTCCAGAATCGGGGAAGATGGAGTTACAAAGTTGATATACAGTGATACTTCAACAATAATAGCTATAATGGGCCTCTAGGGCCGCTAAGGTCGTAGTTTATGGCTATGAAAATAGTAACTCGCTATGTAGACGGTGATTTTAGTGCCAGAAATCCTATGATAAAACTAGAGTCAAAGTAGCTTTGGTATCAAATGATACCGAAGTTAACCCAAACAAGAGAACGATAATATTATTGTAGAAATTTAAATAGACAGTCACAAACAACTAACAAAAAGAGGAAATAATAAAGACGCACAAAATCCAAACTAGGTGATACCGGAGTTAACGCAAACCGGAATAGAAAGACAAATATTATTGTTGAAATTCAAAGGGTTACACACAAATACTTTTGACAATAGAAAAAGGACAACACAAACATGAAACTTTTTTTGGGCGAGGCGAGGCGAGGGGGTGGAGTGAACACCAGTTGGACAATAGGTATGTTGGCTGGCTAGGACTTACAACAACAGCAAGTGGTGCTGGAGGGAGTTATGACAACCACAGGTTGGGGGTTGAAGAGGAGGGTAGCAACAAGTGTGTGCTGGAGCGGGTTATGATAGTAGCATCGTATGAAGAGAGAGGATTACGGTAGTAGCTACAGGTGCTCTAGTGCTTTACGTTAATGGCAAGAGAGTGGAGTGGGCTGGTGATGATAGGTTGAGACGTGGAGGGGTTTGGGGTGGCAGCGGGAAGTGATCTTTGGGTTTGGTGATAGGGAATCTGGGAAGAGGGGCACAGGTTTGATGGCAGCGGGCAGTTAAGAGGAATAAGGAAGGATATACACCACCTTGGGACGAGTTACAATTAGAGCACCTTCTTGTCGTTGGATATAACACTGGAAGGAAAAAGGGAGATGTTGGAGGCTGTCCTCACAGAATTCTTAAAAGCAAAAAAAAATTGAACTCTAATAATTATAAGATAACATATATATATATATATATATA